>BLKM01000150.1:33256-86853 GCA_013340265.1 Coptotermes formosanus
AGACACACATACACAGACACACACACACACAGACACACACACACACAGACACACACACACACACACGCACACACAGACACACACACACACACACAGACACACACACGGTAGGACTCCTTTGCACGAGGGATTAGCCCGTTGCAGAAGCCGCTGCCTACACAACACACACACAATATAGGCGAATGTCCTACGATGTTACATTGTAGGACATTCGCCTAAATATTGTTGCCCCGCCAACGCATCGGTATGTTCCCTTTCCGTTGCTGTTGGCGTAGATGTAGCTGTCAACGATATAGAAGTGTTCAGTGTTGCCATAGAAATGCCAAAACGTGTTCCCTTTGCACTGTTCTCAAGCTACAAAGTATTTCCTACTGCTGTTACTGTTAATATGGAATATGTATTATGAGTGTGTGTCTCTATTTTTGCCTTAGTTATCCGGCATGGAAAGCGCATATTTTCTACGCAGCATTACATTGTCGTGTGTGGCCTGTCCGGCTGTACAGTGTATTGCCACGTTATCTCGTAAACGGTACAATTTTCTGAAAAAGTTATTGAACATGAAATGTGTGTTTTGATTTTCTCTACAACTTTTGCCTGAAACATTCCTCATTCTAAGAAGACTTCAGGGAGATATCGTAAATGTATGTAGGTTGTCATGTAAAGTACCCGTTATTCGTGTCAGGTTTTAATGAAAGTTGAATTTTTTCGACAGATTTTCGAAAAATACTCAAATATCAAATTTCATAAAAATCAATCCAGTGGGAGCAAAGTCTATTGCATTGCGGAGAGATGGACGGACGGACAGACGGAGGAGACGCAGACATGAGGAGGCTAACAGTCGCTTTTCCAAATTTTGCGAACGCGCCTAACAGACACAAGACACGACCAGCCATACCCTCAACAGGATTCGGACCCGCAATCCCAGCAATCAATCTGCAGCAGCCTTACGTTTTCGACTGCACGGCCACCGGGATGGCTTTCGTGATGAACCGTATGTCAAAGTATGTAAAGAATAGCGGTTGACAAACACTTTTGTGATCGCCTTCACAGTAGATGTAACAAGTGTGCCAAGACAGGTGAATGCCGAGTGGCAACTTACACCACATAAAGGTAAAAAACTGGTTATGAGGGGGCAGATTGTTGCCTCTTCTGGTGCAAACTTCGGATATTCGTTCGTGTTAAAAACGTTTGCTTTTACCACATTGTTTTAACCTTTTAAAGCCTAGTGGTAACTTTACGTACCACCAGGTTTAACATCAAAAAATTCTACGTGGTGCGCATATTGAGTTTATGTGTTTTGTACGGATCTCAGAACAAACAGCAACTTTTGCCTTATAAAACATTAAGAGACTGGTTTTTATAACCGAAGTGGAGAGTGTTTACAGCGCGGTACGCACTGAGTCCTTATATAAAACAGATACGCTTCGCCTTTAAAGGGTTAAATAAAATTTGATGCGACTGTTTCTTGGGGTATCTAATGACACTTTCTCACACACTTGTTTATAAACCGTCAAGTTATGCGGGATTTGATTATGAATGCTAGGTGGGTGAATATTTTAAGTGGTAGTGCCAAATTGTAAGGGACTGTTGCAGTATTGGTCTGTAGGAGCTGAGGAAAACTGCAACAAGCTCTCAGTCGAGATATCCAGCAGCACGCAGACGTCGTAGTTTTCGAAAAGTAGCCTTAGAGTAACACATTCTCTTAAACAGAGGAAGATAGTTAAAATATTAACTCCTTCAGCGGACTCATCATTGAGAAGCTAAGAGTCTCTCGGCTAGCGAGAACATTTCCCGTGTTTTATGGCAACCGATCGTTACGATCTTTATTAGTGTATCCCGAGGCAGACTAATCCAATGTGCATTGTCACCACTTGTTTATCTGAGACGTGCCTATTTCTAGACGCGCTAGCAATTGCTTTGCGAAAAGCGACTACTAGCCACGTCATGTCTGTCGGTCCCTCTTTCCGCATAAAACGAAGTGACTCCTCTCGTACGGATTTTTGTACAATTTCATTTTCGGGGCTTTTACTGCAATATATTGACAAATTTCGATTTCGATTAAAATCGAAAAAAACACAGCAGACACTTTACGTGAATGGTCTCTGTTTTCTGTGAGGCGCGAACTGAACCATAAAAAGCAAATGAAAATCTAGACATATCACTAATTTTAATATGTGTCATTCCATTGTGCGTTGTTCCTAAACATATCGCATTTAACGAGACAATTGCAGGAAATACGATTTCTGGCAATGTAAGAGATGAGAACAGTAGTTAAAACATCTAGCATAAGATATATAGAAGTTTATGAGATAAGTACAGTAAATAAGGCAGCGCAAAAATGCATAAGAAGTAGTTGACGATCTGAACATATCCCAAGGGGAAAACACAAAAGATGAGGTAATTGTGTTTAGATTGAATTGAACGTATTGCAGAATAACAGGATCTTCAGGAAGAAGAAGGACAATAAGAAAATAAACCCTCCAGATTTGTCACGTCCTGCGGACTGCTCCTAACTTGTAATATTATATTTCCATCTACTTCCAAGTCTTCGAGGTGGCTTTTCCCTTCTGTCTTTTTGTGTCTTCACGTCATGTATCTGTGTGCGCTACGTCTCGCTCACTCCATTTTAATTGATTTCATTACCGTAATAATATTCTGTGAAAAGTGAAAAGTACAAAGTTCCTCTTAATTCAGTTTCCTCAAGCTTCATATGCCTTCAACCGCCTTGGTTTGAAATATTGTCGTCAGTGTCTTGTTGTCGAATATTCTCGAAATATCTGAGGAACTTCGACGTGAACTTCTCGAAATGTGTCAGTGACTTTAATCTTTGAACTTCAGAGGTGTTGGGGCGTGTTAGAACAAAACTTGCTAACACGCAGTGTGTTGTGTGTCCGTCTGACGTTCTTGTGTTATTCATGAAGCACTTGGTGCTGAAGAGTTTCCTGACTGGAGTAGCCTCACCAGAAGGGAAAGGTGTCGGCGGCAACAAATGTCACTGATTTTCCTGGAAGGTCTTACGTGTCTGTATATGTGAATACACAGCATGTGGTCTGTGGCTGATTTTCTATTGTTGCCAGACGACTGAATTTTCAATTCTGTAACTTACGTATGATGGATATAGACGAAGTAATCCGCCGTCGTAGGAATCACTACCTCTGTGTACATTCAATACACGATGTGCATAAAAATAAGGCGTAATGTGTTCTCTCATGCAGCCTGTACGTTCACGAGTTCTATTTGTGACACTACGGAATGGGGTTCAGTGACACGTGATGCTAGACGTCTACACCACGGCTTATGGAAAGGATTTGATGTCGGCTCATGTCGAGCAAAGGTAGCGCCTAGGTTATGCGAAACTCAAATCGAACTTTTAGAGTATTTCGCAAACTAAACCTACTTAGGAAATGTTGGTATATAAGGAAACGCAGACTCAGTAAGAAATGAAAACATGGAATATAATATCATATTATACCTAATGAAGTGAATAACCTGATGTTTTTTGGTATTTATTGGTAAGTTGACAGTTGCACAAAGTACAAAACAGGTTCCTACTTGTAGGGAAAAAGTTGGTCCAATTTAGTGCAATTAATCTCACATGTGGGGGCCGCGGTGGCGCAGTTGGTTGAGGCACTGCGCTACAAACCGGCAGGTCGCGGGTTCGATTCCCGATGGTGTCAGTGGATTTTTCATTGACATAATCCTGTCGGTCGCACTATGGCCCTGGGGTCGACTCAGCCTCTAACAGAGATGAGTACCAGGAATATTTCCTGGGGGGTAAAGGCGGCCGGTGCGCAGGGCTGACAACCTTACCACCTTCATGTGCCGATTGTCTAGAAATCTGGGAGCCTCGACCTCCTGGAACCCTGTGGGCCTGTCCAGGCCTGTAATGGGACTGCTTTACCTTTTTTTTTTTAATCTCACATGTATTTATACACGATACCTTCTAATAGTACCCTCGCATAGCGTTAGGTCCCAGATGTTTCCCTGTCTTTGATGTTTTGGGTCCGAAGTTTTGTACTCGTTTGTCATCAGTCCCTTGTCCGTACTACACAGAGCCAGCCATCTCATTCCGCTTGTGTAAAACTATGGAAATTCTTACCCTTCTGTTTTTTCGCCGGATGAAATAGTACGTAGTGACATTTTAAGGAAAAATAATTTATCACATTGTGCTGTGGTGGCATACTTAGTGTGATGAGATTTCATAAAGTGCGCTTACTTTTAAATGTAATAGGCCTAAGTGTGCGTAACAACGGGTTTCTCTGTGTCTTCTGTGATGAAGACCATCAAGTTGCAAAGGTGAATTTGGAAAATATATGAACACATCCCTTCATTTAACGTAAGCTGTCGTGGTTCTCCATTCTTCCAGTAGAGTTATAAGACAGGCAAGATTATGACATTGGACGGAGGCAGACCAGTACCCGAAAAAAATTGATCGTTTGTAGCGCTTAGGCATCTTTTGCTGCCGTTGGAAGTGAGATGAAACGAAATGGGAAACTGGACTCCTCCAGAAAGCGTAAAACGTGACAGATGTAGAGACAGCTGGGGTACTAGGTGTGGATTAACCAAGAGGCTTTGAGAATGAGGACGTGGGTAAACGGGCTGGAGTAGATTGAAAATTGACAACGTTAACTGTAAAGTACATCAGACACAAAGGTCAGTAAAATCCTAAACAACCCCCTATTATTAAATGTGACAAATCCCTTAATCAGTAGGCAGATACAGGTAGCGAATCCAGGATTTTTTGGACATCGTGTTCCTGATTTCTTGTCAGAAGATTGCAGCCCCATAATGTTATTCTTGAAAGTGGACTTTGTGACTTTCGTATTTAATTTCTTGGACATCCTGTGAGCAATTAGGTCGGGAAATGTAGTGTGTAACATTTTTCTTAGAGTTGGGGGTGTCATGATATTCGAGAATACTTTTGGGGCACCCTGTGTCGGACTTTATATTATTAGTGCCTTACCACACTGGCTACAAGACCTAGTGAATGCAACTAACTTAGTACCGTACCATATGGATGCTTGTGTGGACCTCACATCAGTGACCCCCTGAAGATGACAACTCGTTTCGTCGAAACATATGTAGGGACTTATTTGTAAAGTGTCAATATATATTTTTCAATAATGCATTGGTTGGTATGTGTCAATGCATCCTGTGTCGGAGTTTCGAAATAAATATTTATAGCTTTTCCGGGTTTCTCTCTCCAAATTAATTGCTCTTGTATTTATATCCTTGAGGTATCACTTTTAGTTTCCGAGATAGCGAGGCGGACGGTCAGATATGGGCCTATGTATGGGTCCTAGAAGTAATTTTTAGTTTGTTGTGTTATTCCATCCACTGCTGAGATTAAAAAGTGTACTGAATATTATGTGGCAGAGTGATGACGACAAACGTTGGAGTTATTGAAATGTGTGACATATTTGGTGGAGCTGTCCGTCTCTAATTTTAGAGCAGGTGTAACTGGGGAAGAATTTAGCTTGGAAGCTTAAATATTTGAACAGACGGGACATGACGTCCAGTATATTTGTTCACTTCATGTAAAGAATTTGTAGTAGCCTTCTTAATTGAACATGCACAGTAATTCGCGAACAGTCCTGAAGTGGCCGACAATAAATTATAAACATGTGAACAACTCTGAAAAATTTTCTGCTTTCCCTTTAACCTAGTATAAGTTCATGAAGCGTCAACATAATGAGTACTGTAATTCCCCTAGACACCTTCACAGTGTCTCGCAAATTAAGGCAAGTGGTGGGCTGTCATTTGAGAGTTTCCTTCCAGCTTCTGTCTGTATTAACCTCTTAGAGAGGTGAGCCTCTTGGGTACATCTTGTCACGTAGAGCTCATTTCGCTTAGCTGCTTACTGTGTAATGAACACTGAGGAATTAGTACCCAGCTCTGTTCACAGGAGTCGTGTTGTGTCTCAAGACGCGGTGTCAGGAACATGCGAGATACGTTCGGCCTACGAAATAATTCAGACTGGTGCGCCGTGACTTTCTGGTTTATTGATAATATTGCCCGTCATAAATTTCTTACTTTGTCATGCATTTTGTACACTGGGTACGTAAATTAATAAACAAATAAATAAATGGGTAAAAGGTTGAACAGATCAGTATATGCAGTATAAAGAAAGAGGAGTGATAGAAAATTTGTGACTGAAAATGAGTTGCCTGTGAGGGTTCCTTTGCAGTTAGTTTCCTGTTATACTGTAGCAGCGGCGCAAGTGGACCTACTCCAGGTCCTCTTTCACTAACCGACCGACCGACCATCCAACCAACCAACCAACCAACCAACCAACCAACCAACCAGCCCACCAATTACCTGACTAACTAACTAACTAACTAACTGACTGACTGACTGACTGACTGACTGACTGACTGACTGACTGACTGACTGACTGACCGACCGACCGACCGACGGACTGACTCCGTGGAGCAGAGCCCTTCCTGAGAAGCTAAAAGGTCCTCACATAGTCAAGAAATTCCCCGCATTTTATGGAACCTGCAGGTTCATTACCGCCCTCACAAAAGTCCGCCACCTGTCTCTATTCTGAGCCAGATCAACAAAGTCCATGCCCCGTATCCCACTTCCTAAAGATCTATTTTAATATTATTCTCCCGTCTACGCTTATGTCTTCCAAGTCGTCCTGTTGAGTAATGAGATCACCAGTCTGTGTTTAGCTTATCATGTCGCAGTTAACGTCCAAAATACTACTTATAAGTGTTGTATTAAAGCGATTTTTTTCTCGCCACGATTTTTCAGTAACACGTGGTTTATTAATTAAAGCATTTTTTGCCGGAAGCCCGTAATGAATATAAGGCCAGACCCTCTGTACTTCAATAGAGTACACTAACCGAGCAGTCACTCAGACCTGTTCCTCAGGCCAGTATATGCCACTGTTTTCGTCATGCTTTCAAAAATCGCGCTGAAGGCGGTAACGAGTACCGGCCATAACATCTGCAGGAGCTCAACAAACGAAGCGACAGGAAACACAGCGGCAGGTTTTATACAAATATCATTTTCTTCGTAATATAATTGCGTGTGTAAATGCTTAGAACCTTACTGAAATATGGCAATAGAAAATACACTTGCAGAAAAACATACGGTAATTAAAACTGCAAGGAATTGTAAATTCGACTGATAGTTCATATAATCTGCTTTATCTTTGGCATGTACGATTATGACGCGTCGTCCTTTTACGAAATTGCGGACGACCAAAGTGTCATTTATTTTGACAAGACTTTGACACGTTGGATGCCGCCAGATTCTTAATACAGTGCCTTGCTGTTATTTGGAGGCTGCTTATTCTTTTTCTTCTTCATCCATTAGCTTTGCACCCCTTGTAGATTTTGGTTTGCTCAACCAGCTCATACAAAGCCTTCCTATTCATCGCCAGTTCTTTCCAAATCTCTCGATCATCACCTTCATATCGTTACACACATCATCCAGCCATTTCATGCTGGGTCTTGCTGTCCGTAGGCTCTCCATCGGTTTCCATTCTAATATTTTCTTTACCATCCCTGAGGAGTCTGTTCTTTTTATGTGGCCTGCCCATCTGAGCCTTTTGAGCTTTAATATATCGTGTGATGTCTGCTCCATTAATCAGACGGCAGAGTTCAGCATTACTTAGTATTCTCCATTTATTTTCCCCGGTTCCTATTGGGCCAGATATATTGTTATTTGGACGCGCAGATATATAAACACAAAGAGACATATACAAACATCAAATGAAAGACGTCACATCACCACGCCATCCTGTGCTCTAGTAGTATTCCTTCCGTGTTCACTTTCCTACCTTTCCGTCTTCCTTCCTAAGTCTGAGCCTTTTTGTTGAAACGTTGCATTAATTTAGTACATTTTCGTCCTTCAGACGGAATAATTTCGAACTTCAGCTGCCACTTGAGTAAGTACGTTAAAACTGTTTCCATGGACATGGCATGATAAACCCACAGTACTTGTGTGTGCACCCAATGATCAAGGATCTCCTCTGATTTATATATATTTGTGTGCACACATACGTATATTTATGTTACGTAAATATGGGGCTGCCCCTTGCGATTGACTGTGTGGGTATGTTGTGTCCCAAGAACAGGAAGCAGTTACTTCCGGCGCATGACAGATGACATTAATCGTCGGGCGTAGTCGGCACGTACCCTGTGCATAAAAAATTCGGCCTTTACGATTTTCTAATTCCGAAATCGGAAGTTTTGTAAAGTGCACAGCTGGGCACATAATTCCAGTCATGCTTAATTTCATTGTCATTGTGTGCCTTTCAGTAATTGCAGTTATTTATGCCCGGTATTGCTTAAGCGCCGGTCCCAGTGGCCGTGCTGTCTAAGGCGTCGGCCTTCGGCCGTTCGCTTGATGGGATTGTTGGTTCGAATTCCGCATGTATGTCTCTTGCGAATGTTGTTTGTTGTCAGGTAGAGGTCTCGGCGTCGGGCCGATCACTTGTCCAGAGGAGTCCTACCGAGTGGGGTGTGTCTGAGTGTGACCGTGAAGCCTCGGCAAAGAGGAGGCCCAGGCCTACCAGGGCTGTAGCTCCATTGGATAAAAAAGATTGCTGAAGCAAAGACACCAGTTTGTCTGCCTACTTTGAAGACCATGGATTTATAGTAGTGACGTTCTCCATACATTTGATTGGGTTCAACGGCAAATCGAAGGTGACGATTGCCCTGCACTAGGAAATCCACTTTCACTGCTAAACAAGCGGGTAGGGGGAAACTAGCCTTGGTGTGAAAGTCAAATACGCAAGTTCTAGCGGTGGCGTTGGCATGTATTTTCATTTTGGCGTGCTCGCGTAGCCTTTAGATCAAAGCCGTCCTTGGCCGATCGGAGAAAGATGCGTGCCTTGGGCAGTGGGCGATGCACTGTTTAATTATGTACTGCGCCGGTATTTTGTCGATTCGGTTGGATAGGTTCTGTACACACTGTCGAATGACCATGTCGATGGTTTCCTGCTTAGCTGTTGTATCGCTTATTCTTCTGATGGGGTGGAATGTTCTGTGGATCTGCCTAGGAGACGGAAGGCTTTTCTGTGTCGAGGAAATCCGATTTTCCAGTCGGTTTCTTCTGAGATATGCGTTATTATGGGATTTTACGCAGTCCCGTTGGGGGTCAAGCTTGACCCTTGAAGATGGGACCGATAGGTTCTTCCGAAACGTCGGTAACAAGCACCCAATTTACGCTGCGTAAAATCCCAGAAGAACGCAGATCTTATTTACACCGCGGCGGAAGCCTGAAATCATTCTTCTGAGATGTTTTCCCCATTTATTAGTGTAAAAAAGAACCGGATGTCTGAAACGGATGGTGGTACGGGGCGGAATTCAGGTAACGGTCGATGTGTGGCGGCATCGTATAGAATTTGTGACAGGTCCATTGCGTTTATATGGATGTTTCTTTAAAATGTTTTATGTAATAATAATGCCAGTTTTTACGATAATACAGGGTCGGAGACAGATAAATATGAATAATCGGTGGAGTGATGCCGACAGTGGGAAAATTGAAATATGAGAGAGAATCCTGTCTCATTGCGACCTTTAAACCACAAATAGGCCTACCACATGGGGTGACCTCCTATCGAACCCGAACCTCCGCGGTGAGAGGCCTGCGACCAACTGAGCCATGGAACGGCCCATGCAGATGTCGATATCTAGGCATTACACTTGTCTTCCAGCTTACCACACCATCGCAAACTGAGTATTTGGGTGAATGCCATTTACGTGACCCAGGCAGCCATGAGGACGGTGCTTATTAATGATGTAGACATGCACGTACCAAAGCAAAAAAAAAAAAAAAAGCAAGTTTTATGGCGGCTGTATCCGGCGCCCGTGACTCGTAGAGCCTTTTGGAATAATTTGCTGCGACAGGGGATAGGGCGACACTTTCTTCTGCCCACAGACACGGCCGTCGAACGTGCAACGTATCGACTTGGGCGTTAGGCGGAAGAGACTGGTCATGCCTTTGCTGAAATGTTTTTCAAGGAAGACAAGCCTTTCCTTGAGTAGGATGCGGGCAAAAGGAGACTGCACATCAGAGCTGACCGTGGTGGTGCCCACGGTGTGTAACACAATTGTTGCACTTTTAATAGCACTGGTCTACTTCGTACTATTCCTTCTGTTTCTTTTAAATTTTTAGTTGTAGTTTTGGTTTTGAGTCCAGAAACCTCCAGACTCTTGTCCTCTTAAGAATTCATCAGGTTTCATGGAAGCATTTTTTTTCAAGTTACTATACGCCTATGATTACAATTCTGTGTTCAGATGGAACATTCACTACAAGCACAAAATAGAATGGAGTACATGTGACATCAGAATCGGTGCGACTTATGCTCGACAATAGTAATCATAAATTGGCATGAGAAAATATCATGTTATGGGACTAAAATAATGTGTTGAATAATGGAGTTTTAATAACAGATAGTGGACTACCATGAAGGATATGCCATAAAGGGTAAAGTTGCCCCTGTGTACGCAATGAAGGCGTATGGGGGAACAGAAGTATAGCTCCACCTCGGTAACAGATGGAAGTGAGTGGTCAGCTTCATGACAGGCTGCTCTGTCCCGGGAGTAAGCGCCGACGGTGCACACTGAGTAGGAGGCTAAGGAGACCTCAGTCCTTGTCTGAAAGCTTTGTAGAAGAGTAAAGCTTCTTAACCCCGAAAGGAATCTAAGAATGTCATATGCAAATGGACAGCCGTTTAAAACTGGGAAAATCAGAACTACTGCGTTTCTGTTTGAACAGTCCCAGCGTATTAGTAAGGAGTTTGTCACGGTTGTAATGAATTAGATGTAAAACCGTGAGCTTGATATTCTAGCGCACGTTAAATGTTTACTTTTTTTGCGACAGTGTCTTACGCTGGGTGTAATGTGTTTTATACACAGAGTCTAGGTTAGTGGTACCGTCCCTCTTGCACTTTCTGTTACACATTGCATTATACTGATATTCTAGAAACATAGATGTCGGGGGGAGAGTCATAAACAGTTAGGGGTTATTTCCCAATCAGATGTATTAGTTGGATTAATTACTAAATTTGTACACGAAAATAGAGGGTGAAATGAAGAACAGTAAGATGGCAAAAGATTGTTATCAGTAAATTTATGTTCTGTGACGCAAAGTGCTGTAAAACATGGGAGATACAAATACATGTCATAACCCGCTAGCTGGAGAGAAAGTGGAAATAGTGTGTTTGTTTTTATTATATCCTAAGTAAAGCATAAGCACATATCTCAGTTGTGACATCAGGGGCAGGGCCTCACAGTTTCATGTAAAACAGAGGGACAGGTAGTAGGAAAAATATAGCAGAAAAACATGCTGTGAATGTGCTTTCCTTCCAGCCCCTCGAAAAACGTCGAAATTCCCGGATCGTAGTACTAGCGACAAAGGTTCAAAAGAAAGTTAAGATTTAATACGCATCCAGTCTGGATTAGAAAGCAATAAATGCGTACAGAATTGTGGAAACGTTTGTTGTAAGGCGATCGTTCAGAAGAGGTTGAGAGAAGCGGAAGGAAAGGGAATGTGTTTGACAAGTGTTTTGGATATTGTCCTCTTGGGTAGTCACGATGTTAGGCGTGAGGAAAGCCAAGGGATGTGGAATTCCTTCATCATGGATTCTTAACCAGACCCCAAGAACACGAAAAACATCTGCGGCCCTGTTAGGTAGAGTATCGATCCGTCTAGGCTCATTGATGGATATCTAACCACAGCATATAAAATACGTTCTTGGATCAAACAATAAGATACGTAACTAATATTAAGTAGAAATGAAATTAACGGAAATACCTTCAAATAGTTGTGAACGCCAGAGCAAAGAAATATTCTCGGTGCAGTTATAGACTGAAAGGTCGATAGATGAACAAGTTAAGGAAATTAGAGCTGGCTAGATAAGTTACCATTTAAATAAGTAACTTTGAATATTTTCGTATTCCGCCTGGCTGCGAGGAGTGATAGGAAATTTTTCATTACTGCAATAGAACAGTGTTGACTCTGAGTCAGATGTGCGCTGAAAGGGCACTTCTGATGTGCGACTACGTACTTCTATCAGCAACAACACTTACTCCGTTAGTGTTTATAGAGTTTCCGTCCCTGAAACTAAGAAATCCCTCTTGTTTCAAATTGCCTTTTAGTACACGTGAACGAATAGTTAACATAGTACTGTGATACAGAAAGATGCTTAGGTGGTACACATGTCATAGGATTTATTCGCATTAGGAATACTGCACAAGAAGAAGTTCAGGAAAGATGTATGCACAGCCAGGTGTCTCTGAGGTTGAAGTGGTTTCCTCTTTGCTCTTGCGAAAGCGGGAAAAGGAAACTGCTTGTGGTCAAGGATCCTGTGTGGTCACAAGAATCGTGAAGTGTCGCGCTAAGACAATTAGGCAGATCCAAGAACTAGCAGTGAATAAAGTAAATGTTCAAATTATCTGAGATAAGTGAGGGGTGCGTTCATAACAGTCCATTGTCTTCAGTCTTCCACTCCACACCTTATTTGTATGTGGGTCTGTTCTCATAGTCTGGCGGAGAAGGAGAAGGGTTCTACTCTGGAGGGTCGTTGGAGTCAGCCTCATATCACTGGGTCGGTGTTCCAGGACACTGGACCGTGTCGACAATACTGGTCAAGCTCATAGGTGAATATTTACCGTCGCCAGAATCTGGTAGGGTTGTGGAAACAAAAGTGTGTTATATAAAAATGTCTTTTGAGGGTGTAACCCCCATTCGTGTCTCTCTCATTCAGGCCCAGAGGCGATTTGTTTTTTGTGGATGTTTATACTGGCCTTGTAGTCGTAGAAATGGCGCCCTAATTGCTTGCGACCTTGGCTACCTGGTCGAGCAGGTCTAATGGCGTATTTTCTGCAAATTGCAGGCCACGTAGTATCCATGTGCTGTGACATCAACGCTTTACTTCACAATTAGTAGCATTTTTTGCTACGTAAAATATCAGTTCGTAATGGCTGGATTTGTTTGGAGCTGCATTAAAGTAACACTTTAAAAACTATCAGGAATATCTTTGTGATTCACTGATGTCACGTTATGTGCTTCATGTGGAACATGTGCGCATGCCGAATGTATTGTTGGAAGGCCATGTTTTTATTCTGTGTCCTTTCTGGCTGTTTTTTCTATGTTAAACTATTGAGCCAATTTCAATAAATTTGGTATTGGAAGTTTACAGTTAACGATGTCTTTTAAATATAATTTTTGTTGTATCATTTACATTCCCATTATATGAAGCCCAAATCTAAATTAACAGTTTTAAAGAACATATATATCACTGGCGTATTGTCTGTGTTTAGTTCTTACTAAAGTTTCCAACGTTCGTTTGAGAAGTGTTTGAATTGTGGTGAATATTTTAAGAAATGCGAAGGAAACCATTTCTTTAAAGTGTAGTATCTCTACTTTCTTTAACGTACAAAAACAGAACTGTAACTAAGTTACGCCAAGTACAGAACATATAATATCTGTAATCGTTTCTTCAAGCACAGCGAAGTACCATGTCGGTTACAAAGGCAAATTTCTTGTACGCTGGAACTTTAGACAATACTAAATCAGCCAACAGCTTACCTTCTAAATTCCTACAGGCTGTAATAAAAACGTGGCAGGGACCAAAATTCTGAGGTAGTAGCGACATTAGAACCTCTTAATTTAGGGGCCTGAAATGACACATGGTAATAGGCCTTAGAAAAATACACAGTTCTGTTAAGGAACTTGCTTGTTTTCAGTATTCCATAACAGCATGACGGCCGTGAAAAGTACGAGAGTATTTAGCGTGAATGGTAGCCTAGAGTAAGCTCTGCATTCTGTTGCAGTAGCCGCACCACTGTGCCCTATTGCTCCGACGCTGTATGCCTGCAGCAGTCACACAGATGTGGTGCAGTTGAAGTCAGTAATGTTACGACTGGGTGTCCAGCCCTCCTTGGAGGTTCATGACCAGCTGCTGGCCACAGTGTTAAAGGTGGTGTTGTACTGTCTTTGGGCGCCCTGTTTGCCGGGAGAGCTCTTCTGACCTCTGTCAGGAGGCAGGTCTTTGTCGGCAGTGCGTATTTACTGATCACGTGCATATATATGGTAAACAAACATCTCCGATTAATATATATATATATATATGGCTTCTGTCAATTTAGACTTTGTACAACCGATTGTGCCGTAACTTACCTGTTACTGTAAAGGCCGCACATACACTTGCGCAGTCGTATGATTAGCCGCCGCCAAGTTCAATCATATTGTATGTTCTGGGTTGGACTTCGCTTCGTCTAATGTCGTAAACATATTCAGGTGCCATGTTCCTATAAGCTCTTCTTTTATGTCTGTATATTTCTGGAGCTTCTCGTTGATGGTGCTGTGGATTATTGTTGTTCTTCTCCTTATTATTATTATTTAGCTGTTTCCAATAAATTTAATACATGTAAGCGCAGGCACGATTTACAGTTTTTTGATGAGTGTCTTTGGGTTGAATTTCCCACTTATAATGGTCCAAATTTACTTATTGGTAACCATTATTTTTCACCAGATGTTAAACCAGATATTATTTGTGAATACTTTCGCGTTTAGAAAATAAACTAGACACGACAAACAACCGTGTTATTCTTTTAGGTGGCTTTAATATCCCTGGTGTTGCTTGGGGAAGTGGCCTGCCTCATGAAAATTGTCAATTTTATTCTAAACGCAGGGGAGATGCTATTTACGTCGCCACTTGTTGTCTTGGTCTGGGACACCGTGTTGATGCTGATTACAGTGGTGGTATTGCTGATCTTCATATTACTTTTCCCACACTGGCATGGTTAAACCCGATGTTTATCATCCGCCACTGTCAATTGAAATGCCACTTATTGTTAAAACATGTTCCAAAACCAGTGCATCTACGTATTTTAAATATGCTTGTGGTGATTACTCACTCTTATATCAAATTCTTTTTTCACATGACTGGTCAAGTGTGTATTCAGAATCTTCTGTCGATGCTTCTGTTGCCAGCCTCAATTCCTCTGTTCATGAAGCCATTGATCGATCTGTTCCCCAAGGCTCTGTCAATGGATCTAATTCTCCGTCTTGGTTTTCCCGCACACTGCGGCACTATATTTTGAAAAAGAATTATTATCACACGTTTCAAAAAGAATAAGTCTGACGTATACTACAGTAAATTTGCCTACTCTGGGAAACTTGTAAAGAATTCTAATAAGTCTGGCGGATCTAGGTGGCTTAAATCCATTGATGAAAGCCTAAAGAATAATCTCAAGAAATTTTGGAATTATGTGTCTAGTTTCAAAAAAATAAATTAAATTCGTTTCAACTTGGGGTTGATGGCACGCACTTGGCGGAACCCTCCCAAGTTGCTGAAGCCTCTGCTAATCATTTTAAATCGGTGTATGATGACACAGCGTCTAAATTTCTTCCCAATTCTGTAACTTCTTTTGATGCTGTTTCCTCAGATAAGTTTCCTTTATTTTTTGTTACAATGCTGATGTTCGTAGAGCTGTACGGCGACTAAAGCCATCCAAATCTGTTGGACTTGCCGGTATTCGAAGCTCTATTATATATTATATATATATTATACATTATTGGTCTTCGAGTTCGCACTCGGAACCTCCGAGGGTTTCCTTTGTTTCATGTTAGTCCATCTTCCAAAAATTGTCCCTCCGCCGGGTGTGCCATTGCGGCAAATTCAGTTTGTAATAAATTTGATATCTTCAGAAGGCAAACTATCACACATAGATGTGATATTATTTTATTTCAACATTATAAGGTGTCCTAATTAATTAGCTCTGTATTCTTTTATCTGTTTTTATTTAATTGTCTTTTGTTTGTTTTGTTGTGCCTATTTCATTTGTGTCCTGTTCATTGTCTGTTGTTATTTGTGTGCTGCTCTTTCTGTAATTGGCCAACTAGCTGTTGCCTCGGCACATTAAAAAACTAGAATTGAATTGAATTGCATTATTATTACCTATATATACCGATATATACAGATTATTATTATTATTATTATTATTATTATTATTATTATTATTGACGTAAACATCCCTGTGCTAGCCACGAAAGTATTTAGGGAGCTAGATGTGAAGGTCAACTCATTATTGATCTAAAAACGAGATGGAGGTGAGTTGTCAGCTTCATGCCATGGTCACTTTGCCTGGAGTAAAGAGAGCCCGCTCAAATGTTGAATACGTGGTTACTTTCAAGGAGCCAGTCATGCTCTCTTTCCGGTTCGTCCTAATATCTTGAAATGCGCCTGGAACGCTGAGGAAAACAACGAAAATTCTGAGTCAAATAGCAAATAATGTGGCTGACGTTCGAACCGATTACATCGCCATTAAAAGTCTTGGGTGTCAGCACTACACGATCCTGCTTAGTGGGAGATTTAGCCGGTTTTGAACCATCATTTGTGGTATTTGTAAGACAACCACAGGGTGTACAGCCCGTAACGTTTGGCAGTATAAACTTCACTTTGTTGTCCTCAGTCGCGCTACTGGAGTGACGAAGTGGTTCCATAAAACAAGAAATCGCTCTTCTCACTTTGTGTTCTCTAAACGTCGTGCGTCATGTTCAAATTCCTAAACGGACACCGGCCATCCTGACGGGTCGTCCTTGATTTTCCTGAGTTCCTCCAGTTGCACTAAGACAGGATACGAGGGCTGCCTCCTAGTCCGTTTCCAATTAAACTATCCATCTCACCCCAAAACCAGGCAGGTTGATTTAGTGGTAACTCTCGCAACGTAATCGCGTCAGCTAATGAGAACTCAAATGAACCAGTGAAACCTCAGTCGCAGCATATCGTGACATAAACCACAGCCGGATGTATAGCGACTGTTATAGTCGCGATTCGCACTATAGGGACAGTGAGGTTACATTCAAGAGCCTGTCAAATATTCGTCGCTGTGTTGCAGTAGGGGAGTCCGCACTAGCGGTCATGTTTAAGGCACGACATAGCCACGAACAGCTGGATTTGAATACAAAGAATATTTCCCTGACCGTGAACTTGCCTATAGTGTGGGTTGGACCGCAGGTTAAGTAATACTCGTGCATGCTTAACCTCAGGAAAGCGCAGAGTTAAAGGTATCCCTACGCACGCTGTGAGGGCATGTTGAAGGAGAACATTATCCCTTGGCTCATTCTTATAGGTGCAGGATTGGATGAGTGGTCAATATTACACTTCTACCACCGGGAAAGAACCCAGATACCCATTGGATAGGCGGCTGGGTATGCTTCAGAACCTGTCTTCACGATTTGGAGAACAGTTCCTTGCCCCTGCCGGGATTCAAACACCGATCTTCCAGCCAGTAGCCTAGTCACTGTGGTGGTTCCTTATAACCTCAGCAGTTCGTGTAATCGATACGGTCTCTATATACATTCGTACGCACATAATTTCAACAGTTTATGTAATACATACTGTCTATCTGTGATTGGATACGTTTTGTAATTGGCTGTGTGTGTGTGTGTTAGATGCGAACACAGATAATTGGTGATAAATGAAGAAGAGGACCAAATAACGGTAGCACGCAGTACACAGCGGTGATAGCAATACCAGAATTAATGAAGGGTTAACCTGTATAAATTGCAGCTGGAAATAGAAGTTTTCAAAATTCCGCTCCGTGTTTTCAACGGACATTACTTGAGTGTTATATGTTGCGTAATTTTCGTTTACCCTTTGACAACCGGTGGGATGCGTCACAGTGGTGAAATTTGTAAGTCAGCTAGGTGGGAGGTGAGGTCTTGAAAGTAATAGACTTCATTACTGATTAATGTGACACTAAAATATGTATTATTACAAAATACCTTTCATGGGAAAATATGGGCTTTGTTTTAGCTGTGGTTGGACTACAGATTGTTTTTGGACCTAGTGACCGGGGGGTCGCGCCGTGGGGAAGGTGTGCCAGGGAAGCCTCACGCGATTCCGCTGGCCTTCGTAGCACACTAACCGCAATGTATGTACATATATTTAAAAGCCGCAGTTCTGTAGATGACTCTTTATAATCAAGAAACCTAGTGTCTCATTCATTCCCACTCCTTCTCCGTGCGTCCCGACGCATGGGCCGGAGCTGATTAGTTGGGGAGGCGTAGCTCACTCCGTTGTCCTGCAGCAGCAGTCAGTCTTCGTTCGAAGCTCGAACGGGTAGCAAGCACGCAGCGCAGGCTACGTAAGCAAGCAGCAGGTTCTGCCGCGTCATACACGAACTGCCGGGCGCGACGGAGAATACACTGATTACAGTCTAATAAAGAGTCGAGATGTTGGGACATGTTTGGTGGCTGTAACTGATTCTTCTTGTTTTCTGATATCACGTAATTCTTTGTGTGTGAACAGTAATGAGTACAAAGATTTGAAGTTAATTTCGTGTAAGCATTAACTTACACGAATATAAGAATTAAGCAGCAGTGTCAAATGGGCTATGTACTAGGTAAAGACTATTCACGGTTATGAATGGTTTGAAACTTCAGCGGAAAAGTAACATAATTTATCCAATGAATGGATTTCATTTCGACTAAGCTGAATTATACAATTTTGGCTTTGGCATGTAACGAGGTATAACTATGAATGACAGTTCGTAACAGCGGTCTAATTGTTCTTTGTCCAGAAATGTAATTTGTTTTGCCGAAATGGTAATACAGTGTCTTGAATACAGAGATAAACAGAAATATCGTACTCAGAATTTTAAACAAAAGCGTAGCCAGTGTTGAACTATCGGCTGTGTTTGAATTAAATTCAGTAAATGTCTTTCCATTATGTTTCGACAGCACCCACTAATGTAAAACAAAACATTAATGATGATTTGAATACTGAATGTTTTTATAACAGGTGAGTTGATATTGGCAGTCCACTCTACAGTGCGTACTTCCTTGAACAACTGTCGCGGGCTGTAATTAGCTCTTCTGTTTTATATCGTGTGTCTGTGTTATTTGTGTATTTGACATGCGGGAACGTAACAGCATGTACACAAACGCACGGTGGGGTTTCAGTCTTACGAAAATAATAGAAGCCAGTTAAGGATATCAAGGCCTGACGTAGGTTAAAGTTTATGTTGAATAATAGAAGGTACCATTGTAGTATCGATTTATGAAAAATCCACATAGTTAATGTGCATAATTACAGAACAGTAGTTTAAGGACAGAACTCATTTGCATATTGCTGAGTGCTGTGTAGATGTATTAGTGGTGGTTTGAGTTCGCGCACTTACATACTTGTGTATATTTACTGTTATTCAATGGAACGAAGGTTAGTACAAGACCAAAGAATAATTTTGTGACTTTGAAAATAATTAAGGCAGTTTGTTGGGAATAAGCAGAATTTCTACCTCAGATATAAATGCAGTTTATTTCCTCAGGATTTGACACTTCTAATCACAGAACACTGTCGACCCTCAAATGACAGGTAACGAAAGAGTGTTTTTCCGTGTTTGCTACAACATTCCGCTACCTTAATATGGAAAACATGGAGGATGATAACATTAGAAGCACAGACAGTGAAGTGAATATGAGTGATTCGAGTGTTTTGTGGGGTGAATATTTTACGACAACTTCATACCCCTTGTTTACATTTGCCAGTGACAGTGTTAGTGTTGTAAAGAATGCAAGTAATATGAGTTCTGTTGCTGGTGGGGGTGTATTTGAGAGTGACCTAATCGTACCTTTGTACGTCGTTATATTTGTGCTGGCCATCGTTGGGAATTCCTTGGTACTGATCACTCTGGCACAGAACAAGCGGATGAGGACTGTCACCAATGTCTACCTGCTTAATCTGGTGAGTTCTTTCACTTTCGTGACATTTTTATGCTATCTGCTTAATCTGTCGAGTTTTCTGGCTCTCAGAAATGTCACTTGTTTAGTTTTATTTGGATCAAAGTGATCGGAGGAATACGAAATAAAGCAGTACATAAGAGTTTGTTTGGTGAAGAGGCTGTGTGGTGGATACCCGAAGAATTTTGGTTTGGTTGCTGAAAGTGGGGAACAGATTTATTGTTTCTCTGAAGCGTTCATATTAGATCCGAGACCCCACCGAGCCTCGTGTTCGATGGGTCGTGGGGCTTTTTCCTGGGCGTAAAGTGATCAGGCGTGATTCTGACCACTCACCTCAATGTAGTGTCAAGGTTAAGAATGAGTGCAGCTGTATCTCCGCCCGTGTGCCTTTACCTTTACAATAGAAAACATCCACGTTTGCATAGGTATTGTGATGCAATACTTGCAGATTTTGCGTAACGTGTTATTGTAATTCGCACGGTAGAGCTCTGATATTCTAGCAGTGAGATGGTCCATCAGGCCAACTTTAACAAACTGTGACAATTTTCTGATGAGAAGAATAACATACCCTCCCACTTATTCATAACAGTTTGTTGACTTTCTTGTCACTTAACCGCTTAAAGTCAAGTGTACGAAGTATGTCCCACCTGCCATATAGTTAAAGACTCTCAATTCCGCCCACGCAGCGTCGTTATGTGTTTCGTACGATTTTTACATTCGACGCAGTTTCGTTCACTAAACAACATTATTTGAGACGGACTTTGTTCTGTGTGAGGTAGCAACTTACTTCTCCTGTTTAATTGAAGTTAACTATTCAGGAGGTTGGTTTCCAGGGACTTACCGCGGCAGCTGTGGTTCGATCCCAGGCCAGTCCATGTGGGATTTGTGGTGGACAGAGTGGCGTGGGGGTAGGTTTTCCTTGGAGGTCTTTGCTTTTCCCCTGTGTGTGTCAATCCACGAATTCTGTGTAATGAACTTCATCTTCAAAACTACTCTTAGAGAACGACAAACGGGCGAAGCGTTGGGACTTTCGAACAAAAGTGATGCCATTTTTTTCTTTTTCAGTTTTAAAGCTGTTAAAATATCTGGAATGTTCCTGCCTGTTACTGAGGCATCTCATCTTGCTTAGCCCTACTGTGCGGCTACTATTGAACCGTATTCTAGTTATGCAATAAGAACATATTTAGGCCCGTTATGTAATAGCTGCTGTGTTAATATCACAAAGAATTCAATACCTGTGCAGTTGTGAGAAATGTTATATTGTGCTGAGTACCTAACATCAGGTTTAATGAATGACGAGACGAAAAAAGATATTGTGCATTGGTTTCCTCTGTCATTTAAAGAATACGTACTCGTGACAAAAGTAATGTAAATATTTCCGTTATCTACGTGTGTTGTGCATGTTTCAACTTTTAAAACCATCTGACAAATTATCTGACGGGTTTCATGAAGCACAGTCATGCTTGTTAAGCTGAGAGTCACTCAGGTGTTCAGTAAAGTCTTATGGCACCCAGTAGTTAATTACTGGTATTACCGAAATTCCTCATGTTTGTCTCGTAAACTGCGGAAAACATAACTTTAATGCAAAGCTTTGGTTAAGTCGGACTGTCGCACGGTTCTATTTCCGACAGACACAGGAATGTACGGACTACATCTAGGGCGCAGTCTCCTATCAGACGGGTGTCATGAACTACTTCCGCGGGCTACAGCGGCCAGAGCGTGACGCTGAACATGCCTTTACCTAGTGGTGAGTTTAATAAAGCTGAGGCTTGATCTTCATTCCAGCGTACGCCTTCACAGCGCGGCGCTTAAGCAGAGGGCAGACTTTGACCTTCCAAGACGTGTTCATAGTGAGAATATCGCGTCCATAAAATAGAAACACATATCAAATTAATTTCTGTCATTTACACAAAGACTGGGTTCATGAAACACAAAATACGAGCATAGAATTTATTTCCGTCTTGTACAGTATTTGTTAGTAGGAGGCGTTCATGGAAGTATCATGATCGCAGTCGATGTAAAAGGCAGGCGTTTCAAGTTTATCCAGATCTGACACATAGAGATGGATATGTTCTTTCTGAATATCAAACCAAAATATTAAGACATAGGAAACTTGTGTGAACGCGGGGGTCCGGCCAGTTTCATATCAAGTGCTGACGAGGGGTTATGGTCGAGGTGTCAAGCTGACTACTGACGCCGTCTTTCGCCAAAATTGAGAATATGTCAGCAGAGAGGAAGCAAGAAACATCATTCACAACATTTTATCAGTTTTTATTGCTTGCTACATGTTTCGGCTTTTAGAAAAGCCATCATCAGGAAATTTAGATATACTCGTATATATGAAGAAAGGTAATTTAGATACAACTCGTTTCGCCTTTTGGAAAAGCCATCATCAGACAATTAAAAATATACACGAAAAAAGAGAATTTAAGTAAAATTCATTAAAACGATAATTTTTCAGGAAGCTGAGATTTGAACTTTGCAAAAATGGAGTAGTAGACTATAAGCCGAAACTAGGTAAGAATAA
This sequence comes from Coptotermes formosanus, assembly GCA_013340265.1. Taxonomy (NCBI): domain Eukaryota; kingdom Metazoa; phylum Arthropoda; class Insecta; order Blattodea; family Rhinotermitidae; genus Coptotermes; species Coptotermes formosanus. Next base: position 55,494 of record BLKM01000150.1, read on the forward strand.
GAATTTTATATTAAGATAATAAAATATAATAAAAGTATATTATTAATATTAGAACTGATAAAAAGTTAAGTTGTGACTGATGGTTTGTGCTTCCTGTCTGCTCTTTTTGTATCACAAAGGGATGTCGTCGATAAAGATGAGAATATGTCATCATAGTGTAATTTCTAAGCACTAGGAAGGTTCGCCTGTGTGCTTTCATAGGAAGCCCGCGTAAAATTATTTACAAGTCAACATATATTGTGCACAGCTATGGTGTTGGTACAGGATAGGAAATCAATAAATATTACCCGTATTTAAGCGTCTACTGTGATAAAGGCTGTATTTTTATCGTGCCCCTGAGCACGGTGGCTGTCCTGGGACGTCCCAATGCAGGCTATATCATAAAGGTACCGTGTTTAGCGATACGGTAAAGAGAAACTCTGTTGTATAGGGAGATGTGTACGTATGAGGAGTGCTGCTGTTTGTTTCGGTATTACTTATCAGCCATAATAGAGATACTGGTGTATCGTGCAATATTTAATCCCTGCACTTGTACAGTGTGGTACGAGGCTGTATTGCCGGCTGTCGTAACGAAGGGATTTCGCAGTTTTCCTTAGTCCATGTGAATGCTGGAATTTGGTCTGTGTTTTATGAGCATTGCCACTTTGTACACGGTGGGCAAATAAACATGAGATTGTAGCTCACCTGTTACTTTTTCTCTCTGTCTGTAACACACTGCAGTGGCGCACACGTCTCGTTATCTTATCACAGAGTACGACAATATTTACGTGTGCAGCGATAAAGACATGCAGGGAGTTTGAATGATTTTATTATATGTATCAAGCGACGAGTGTTGGTAAGTGGATCCGTAGAGGAAACGGTTTACAGATTTCTGGGATAAGTAATTTCAAATCCAGTCTGTTGCGGTATTCTGTGTTGATTTAATTAATTTTACCTTACGCTGTTTAATTTTTCTGCTTCAAATCATAAAGATCGATTTATGTACGAAGGTAATCATGGGTGTAGGTGCTGATGTGGAAGAAACATGGCATATTTGAAGATGTTTCTGTAGAACGGGAAAAAACCTATTAACGTGTAGACAGGAAAGTCGCAATTTAACTCACAAGTCTTCCACCTGGAAGGCTTAAAAAGGCGGGCCGCTGTACGGTCATAGAGCGGAGTGGTAGACGTGTGTATAGCGCTTTGTCACAATCGGGAGTAACCAGGTTTGAATCCGTGAAGGGTAACTGGCTATCGCAACGAGAATTCTTGTTTCTTTTTCAGTTCGTCCAGAAAGTGCTCACGATGGGACAGGGCCTTTTGTCACGAATCCTAGTCATATCCTTTCTACCATATCTGACTGTCGGTTCATGGAGGCAGCATTACATACAGCGTACTTTCAGAATGCACAGCAAAGCTGAAGCTAACAAAGTGAAATATTTATTCAGAGTTTCACTTTGGAATGCATAATATACGTTTCAAATAATGTATTTAAAATTTGAGCTTTTAACAGGCACAAAGACAGAGGCCCTGCGCGTCATATTAAATACGAATCAGAAATTTATTTTGTGTTTGTATTTCTTTAAATATTACCGCATCGAAAAATGTTTCATTTACAATTCGTAAGACCTGGGCTTCCATCGATATTTAAGCAACGTCCTTTGCTCCGGGATTTTTCCCCTAAGAAACCTTGGTGTAATGTTTATGTGGACTTTGTTTATATTCGAACTGGTGTTAACTAAAATTGACTTTGGCCCACAAATTACGTGTGTGTACTGAATGCCAGGTGTAGTGGGAATATGTTGAGTAGTTCTGGCAATTAAACTTGCTGATGAGGGGACACACTTAACAGACGCGACTCGACTGTTAGGGGTTATTGTGTGGAAGTTTTCCAGTGACCATCCACAACATAACTGTTCTGTCGTACATTCACACAGGGTATAAAAGGGTCAAAATGTAATGTCAGTAAATTCGGATAAGAATATAAAGTACTGATTTTCGACAGTTTCATAGATATAAATAAACTGCTGTGCTGAATTTTCAGAATTCTAATAGTTACCCTGTTATTGCGTTCTTTACAGGACTTCATGTTACTATCGAAAGTTTTGTTACTGAAATCACTTAACAAACGCCATAAAGCGGGGGCGCACCCCGGTGTTGATTATACGTGAGTTTCTGTTTTCATGCTGCCCTTTAAATTTCTGCTTTGAGTTCACGCAAAAGTTTTCAAATTCCACTCCAGAAGGTACTGTGTAATACAGAAGTTTAAGTCATTTAGGCGCGTTTTCGCAGTCGCGAAGAGCGCGTATTAACTCCGTCATATCCGTCCGTCCATCCGTCAGTCCGTCCACGTATATCAAGGGCGGCTCCTACTGGACGAATTTACGTGAAGTTTGATACTGGGGACTTTTATGAAAAAATCTGTTGAGAAAATCTAAATGTGGTTAAAATCGGGCAAAAATATCGGGCGCTCTACATGAAGGCCTAAGAACTTTTTGCTGTTGCCGGCGACATTGAATCGTCATAGAAGTGCTCTGTTCGAGCGAAACGCTGTGAGGCTGTCAGGATAATCGAGGAGGCATAAACATTACGCGAACGCTCCACGATGTTACGTGACACGCACATTTCGTATGCTGTTTAACTATTCTTATCACTATCCTATAATCAGTTGCGGTCCACAAACAGTTACCCGTAATATTTACTGCTAGAAAATCGTAATTTTTAAAGTAGGACGCAATATTTGGTTTCAGCTGGAAGCTGTCACAAACTTGCCTCTGTGTGTGTGTGTGTGTGTTTGCTTATAGCTTCAGACGAGACAGGTTTACTGTATAATATTTCAACATCGTAACACTAATTTACATTCAGACACCGTCTGAAAATTAAGTAAGCTACAGGGTAAAACTGGGAATTTAAGGAAGGTACGTAGGTACTGGTCAGTCACAAGTCTAGTGACAAAACAGGAGATCTTCTGCTTAATAATTCATATCTAAGTCTCATGTTAATTAATGTTCAAAGTCCCTTTATGTAACGTAATGCAGATTGATTGTCTGCAAGCCATGTTAAATGGCCTATGTGAAGAAACCCAGGAGTTTAACATGAAATTATAATACTTTGTTTATACACATAGTATCAGTTTTTCAGACGCATTGTTTAAAATGTAATGCAAAATACATTTGAATACAATAGTTTAAAAGGCTGTGAGAACTGAGGTCACCTGTTTGACACTGAGTACATACGTTAGTTGCCTAACACGATTGAAGCTACTGCTAAAAGACTCCGGTAGCTCATGAAATGACATTGAGGTTTCTGGTAACAGCCTGAAGCCGTCTGTGGTTACAATATATTATACCGCTAATTCATACGTAATTGTATTATATTAAAAATTAGGGGAACGTACGGAGTGTTAACTGTGTCTGTTCTGCACACTAATAATAATAATAATAATATAATAATTATTATTATTATTGCCGATCCCAGTGGCTGTGCGGTCTAACCCGCGGGTCTGCGGCCGCTCGCTTGCTGGGATTGTGGGTTCGAATCCCGCCGGGGGCATGGATGTCTGTCTTTCGTGATTGTTGTGTGTTGTCAGGTAAAGGTCTCTGTGTCGGGCTTATCGCGTCCAGAAGAGTCCTACAGAGACTGGTGTGTCTAAATGAGTGTGATTGTGAAGCCTCGATAATGAGGAAGTCCTGGCCCACTGGTGGGTGTTGCGCCATGAAAAAAATACTCTTGAGTCCCTGAAAACATCGTTAGTTAGGGATTTAGTATAATAAATATCAAAAACTGATGAAAGATGTGCCCGAAGAGGAAGTTCTGAGATTTCGCAGCGTATGAGCAGTGACCGAGTTATACGGGGACTGATGTTTTGAATATTTATGCGAGATATCTTTGGCAAAAAAGCACAAACAAAAGTACAGAGCCATTGTTGGTGTAGAGTGCGTCCGCCACGTCTAAAATACATAGTACAGGGTACGTTCCTTTGACGTGCAAGCACGTTTGAACCTCTGCCTCTCAGCACCGTCAAAACGAGTTATTTACGTATCCGTTGCCACAGACAACCACTACATGTCACTACCATTCTTTCCTCTATCAGGTACAAATTGCACCCGTGACGCAACACTGTGATGTGAAGACATGTATCGGAGTGGATGCACATGTGGCTGCGTTCTTATCTTTGGCTGTGTCTGCAGACGAGTGTTCGGCTTAAGGTTCCGGATAGTTCGGCATGGGGATATAGAGCTGCTTGTGTTTATTCAGCAGGATGTTGGATGGATCACATTGTTAGTCTGCACGTGGTGTTTGAAGAGAATAATAAAAACCTCTGTCTTTGTCGAGAGTCAAACCCATGTTGTTTAGTCCGTTTGCAGTTACATTTCTGATTTTGAAGTATTCTGGCTCCATGTATCGGGAGTGTATAGCAGGGATCAGACCATTTCTCTATACAATTATGTATGTATGGACACCCCTTTTTACGGGTTCTTGTATTTACTTGTACGTGCAATTTTATGTTTCCTGTAGAAACATCCACAGTATTTACGTGCCACACGAATTATTCCGTGACTGGCCTCAGTGGCCTGACATTTGGTCTTCTAGCTATGTGTTGCAAGCATGTGCTCATAATATTACAGTAAGTAATGGGCCTGTAATACAGTTGAACTCGGTTATAACGTCATGAAAGGGACTGAATATTTTGTGTCGCTATAAACGGGTGTCTTTATAACCGAGGAGTATTATGTTACGGTTAACAGTGACGAATTAATTGGTACCATAAAATATCTGACACTGCAGGCGAGGTATCATAGAAACCGATGTCGTTATAAGCGGGTTCGACTGTATATTTAAATTTTGGCTCCTTGTATAGTGGTATATTCATAGGTGTAAGACCTTTCCATATCGTATTGCAATATTATTTCACTTACGAACCACCAAACGTCATCTAGTTTACTTTTCATGCATATGTTTCCATGCATGATATTCTAGTAGTGCCAGTGGAAGGCAGAAATCCCATGTACGTGTTTTCATTTTACGCTACTTTGCTGTGCAGTGTTGATAGGCCATATACTGTGTAGGCCTATTTTATACGGCCTATGTGCTTGCGTAATAGTTCGTTACTTCACGTCGCCCGACTATTTAACTATTGACTCGTAATTGCAAATGTATTATAAAAACCATTCTTATAGGTGGTTTTATTCGTTACTCGAGGGGTCAATCACCGCGAACGTCTGCACACTAAACGCTGACACATAGCCGTAGCTTAGTGGGATCCTCTAAGGTTATCCATATACGGGAATATGTGGGGCTTATCGCCTTGTGGCCAGTGGGAAAAATTTTTAAACCTGAACATCAGCAATATGCAAATGGAAACACACTCATAATTGTTGATAATTTTTGGAGATTAACTAATATAGAGTACCAAAAAATTACATTAATTTTTAAGCATCTCGAGAAAACAGTATTACGCCCAGCAAGACGACCCGAGCGACAGAGCGTCTGACCTATACGCGGGAGGTGCCTGCTCTGAGCCTCGCCCAGGACACAAGCTGTCCTCGCAGGCGTTTCGCGCGGTGTCCCTTCGTCAAGCCACGCGAACGCCAGTATAGTGGGTCAATTAGGCCATCCCGAATATTTTGTAATTCGCCGGTTATCCAACCGTTCGACTGTGTAACACAGCTAGTATGTATGTAATGGTGCTGATGACGAGTGTAAACATTTCAGTTTAATTCTCATGTATTTGCATGTTGACTTAACGGCTTAGTAGCCAGTTTCAAAACAAACGTCAGTGCACAAACATAGCATGCATGATAAGCAACAAGGGGCATACAATACAAGATAATATAATAAATTTCACTTAGCAGCCAGGAGTTAAAGGGAGGCAATTGTGCATTATTATGCCGAATACAATTTCATCCTTGATAAAACAGTTTAGTAGATGATGATTGTGGTGGTGGTGATGATGATGATGATGGTGATGATTATGATGATGATGACGACGACGACGACATAGGTATGACAGTGTATACACGAAAAGTGGTCTAAATTAGTAATATGTCTTTAAGAGAACCATGCATAAATAAAAATTCCCAGCTAGGTATCATTTGGATATAGATACCACTTGGCTTCCAGTGTTTCATCCTGACGACAAACTTACGAATACAAAATCAGTGCAGCAACAGACACACATAAGATAATGCACTCTTGTTTACTCTTTCGGTTCATCTAACTCTGCTTGCCAGTTCAAGGAACAGGTATGAAATGTGATTTAGTATTTACATTCTAGTGTCATAGTTAGCAATGCATATGTTTGTATTTGGGAGTATCCGTTCCAGATGTAGGGTATGTAATAAGGCATTAGGAATGAGGATGCCCATGACTTTGTTCAGTACGTTGGAACGTGCCAAAACCACATTCCTGCAGATCCTCTGTATTCAAAGTTTATGGCCATGCTTCTACGTCATATCATTATTAATATATTTGCAAAATGTAACGTTAAGTGTTCAAATATTACTGTCATATGGGATATAACTCCTTGAGGGCAGGTACAGATGTACAAACTTTTCAAATGAAGGTGCTGCCTTCGTATCTAGCGTACAAGAGTAAGTTTTGAAGACGTCGGATAATAAAATTCTGGTTTACTCGGTTATGATGTCATCGTAAGAATTGCTGAAGATGAAGGCAGAAAGTTCCTCAAAACCCCTGGTAAACCTCTATAGAACTACATAACCCAAAACCCAAAAGATGATATGCTGCTTTGAAGCACGTTTTCACAAACTACTGATCATTGTCTACCCAAGTACATGGCGTCATCTCTCAGAGGACATCGATTCCAGTTGATTGCCACAGTGACAACTTAAAAATCTCAGTGCGATAAAAGTATGTGTCATTTACTAACGAGTGATTTTCAGGCCAGTAAAAAGGAATTTAAAAACTGCTAGTTTACTGTTGATAGGGGAATTCGCAAAATTTGCTTGTGTCCATACACGTACATTCAGCTCGAAATAAGTGTCTGAAAGTTTGATATACCTGGACTTGGAAATGTGAAGCATGAAAAAGCAGCTCTGAATATACATTTCGTCCGCGATATAACGCACTGTCGATTGGTAGATAGTTATCGGCACTTTGGTAAATCCATCTGTCTCTACTCAGGGTCCAAGCAAACCGAGCGCTCTTCTTGGATCACTGGGATTTTAGGCAGTTTTCTCGTCTCTAAGCTCGGTAACTGTTTACATATTGACACGGTGTGGTATATTTTCTTTTAGAAGACTTGACTTCAGTCTTCAGCACTGCTGTGAAACCTTCAAATCTCGCAACAGCAGATGTTCGTACAGCACTGTTCCTCTATCCTTGTGTTTACTCTGGCATCGATAAAAGTCCCATTCAGCGAACATACTGGCTGTCTTTGAGCCCATTCGCTTGCCATTTTCCGAGAATGATTATGTTTGGAAAAATAATATTCATAGATAAGAGCTGCTGAATTCGGTATTTGTTTTAACGACACCAAGGAAAGGCAGAATTGTTTGAGGAACAAAATAAATTAACATGAATACTTCGTCGTAAAGATCACCCCAGGGCATGCCTGGATAGTCACAGATGGTAGGGTATGTATTGCTCCAACCCGTTCGCCACTCGGCGTTAGAAGGAGGTAGGTGGTCAGCACCACGCTCCGGCCGCTTTACCTCCTCGAAAGACCCGGTACCCATTGTACAGGAGGCTGGGTGGGCCCCTGGGTTAGTCTGCACGGGCACGGAAAATCTTGCTGCAGCTGGAATTCGATCCCCGTACCGTCCAGCCCGTAGTGAGCCGCTATACCGACTGAGTTATCCCGGCCGTCAGTAGTTTGTCATGATGAGAAATATTTTATATTATAGAAACCAGTACGGTCCCAATTACAGAGTGCTAATTGTAAGCTCATAGTTTTTAGAGTAAGGCACTGAGAGGATATTTTGGGCCCAACATATTTTGTGAATTTCATTGACGTCGGCACTGTAAAATGCAAGTAGTAGCAGTTACAACAATATAATCAAAGTAATAAAATGGTGGCAGCAGCAACAGCAGAATTAATGTTTATGTGGTAAAATCAGAATCCTAAAAGCTTACCAGTATTCCAGAAAGATATGAGTCCATAGTTCCAGCTCGCAGGTTTTGCTGTGTAAATTATAATTTAAGTTCCATTTTTCCATAGAATGTGTACTCACTTCAAAGACGTGTATAACTTAAAAAGTGTAGAACTTGCACATATGAGCTGTACATTTTAAGCAGTCTTCCCAGAACTCCCTCGCTCTGAAAGCGTACTGTTCAATTTTTGGGGAACACAGGAACGTAAGTTATTTAAATTTTTTGAATGTTGTCAAAGGTTAAGGGATTTAATTGACCTAAATAAGCCGTAGTGCAACTGCACCGCAGCCGTGTAGGGCAGTTGGAATTGCAGCTCGGAAGTGTGGAGGTTTTGGGGCGTCATATGCATATTTTCACTGCATTGTTATGAAATAAAATTGCACAAGCGTTCCGTCTTTCAGTGAAGTCAAATAAATAGTGTCTAGTAGAAGTTTGTGTTGAAGAAGAGAAGTGCTATTTAGAAACTAAAGAACCCTAACTCAGACTTTAATCGTCTCGTACGGATTTAATTGCGTTTACATCTCTCTCACAGGCACTCATCCACCCACCGACTACACACGCACGCACACACACACACACACACACACACACACACACACACACCCACACACGAGTTAAAATGTCAAAGCTAAGATGAATGAATCGACTAGGTGTAAATCCAGACCGGCTGTGGGGCTCACCCAGCCTCCTATTTAGTGAATTATGGGGTTAAAGTGGTTGGGGCATGAAGCTGACCACTCGCCTCCACTAGTGCCAAGGTTAAGAATGCGTGGAAATGTACCTCCGATACACCTTACAGCTTCAGGGCGTGGTACTTAATTAAGCACAAGGATAACTTTATTTTACTTTCCTCGGTGGAGCAGTATCCGTTCTGATAAGCTAATTGTTGCTCGCCCACTCAAGGTATCCCCGCCTTCCGTGATATACGAATGTTCAGTACCTTATTCACAAGATCCTGCCACTGGTCCTTAATTCTCTGGAAGATGAATTGATTCTATACGTTGCCAACTGTATTGTTTCGGTTTCATTATATTATTATGCTCCCATCTATGACGAGATCTTCCACGTGAACCCTTCCGTTAAGTTTCTCCGACTGTGTGTGCGTTTCCTACGTTACATCAAGCGTTCTACATTCTCAGTCAGTTCCATCCTCCTGAATTTGACCCCCATAAATAATTTTTGGTGAAGCGTACTACAAGTTAGGGACTCGTCATTACGCTGTGCTCATCTTCCTGTTACTGTCTCCACTCTACTCTCGTAACAATGCATGAACGTCCGCTTTCTAGTGTAGGCAGTATTTCATAATTATCCCTTCTTATCCTCTTTACTGTTCAGTGATTTCATGATGCTGATGTTTTCCATCTTCAAATTTCTCTCTAGCGAGCCATTTTGGACACATTAAAATACATTGTCCTAAGAGACTGTTAGAGGTTTCTGTGGATAGTGGCGAAAGTGGCATGCTCACCTTCGTGATGCGTGTGTGAGTTGCATACTATTCAGGCGATGTCATGTGCGGCTGATTTAATGACCATTTCTCATTCATCCGTTTCGCACAATCATAATGACAAGCTTAGTTACCGTATGCTATTAGAAGCTCCATTAACCCTTTAAAGACGAAGCGTATCTGTTTTATATAAGGACTCAGTGCGTACCGCGCAGTAAACACTCTCCAATTCGGTTATAAAAGTCAGTTTCTTAATGATTTATAAGGCAAAAGTTGCTGTGTGTTCTGAGATCCGTACAGAACACATAAACACAATGTGGGCACCACGTAGAATTTTTTAATGTTAAACCTGGTGGTATGTAAAGTTACCGCTAGGCTTTAAAAGGTTATTGAAGTCCGTCCCTTCTGCTTCTATGCACGTTACCACACATTTTGCATGTCTCACATGGGTGGCGTAGTTTTCTTCTTGTAATGTGTTTACATCCTGACAAAACAGATCTGCTGCCGTGATGCGTAACTACGGTCATTAGTCGGTCCGTCCCAATTGCGTGAGTTCGCTTAGCTTGTAGTGAGACCTCTTAAGTCACTGTCCACGCGTGTAGTTTGTTTTGCGTTCCAGTTAGAAGTGGGTGCTGTTTATACAGCGTGCTCGAAAAAGGACGTAGCCCGTGAACGAAACTTGAACTCGGGGGATCTTTTCAAGGGTTAGCCATTATTTTCCGTACATAGATGCATAATAAGAGCCAAAACTGTGGAAAGAGCAGCGTTCCCTCTAACTTTTCTGACGGCTCCGCGGACCTGCTGCTGCTCTGAGCAGAAAAGTTTTACACGACCTGACCACTGCGCGGCGCTTTAAAAGTTTTTTTTTGTAATATGCGTAGTAAGAGTATTTACAATGAAATTTGAAAAATTCCAGTTGCGCGGCAAGAATTCAGTGTGCACGGGAGCATTTCAGTTACTGCGCGGTCGCGCATCCTCGCAACTAAGAGGGAACATTGGGAATGAGACTTTTTTTCTGACATCTTTCCGGAAGATGCCATTCCGGAAGGCCTGAGGGGACACTGGTGACCCTGACTAATGATTATCTTGGTTTTGTTAGTTCCTCTAGGTAAATGTTGGCATAGTGCCGACGCTATATACGAATAGTCTGAACTACTGATAGCATTGTTAAGTAAACAATACGTAAGGAAATTAGTCACTGGACCCTAGAGTGCATCAGAATTTAATGAAACTCGGTGCATAGTTCCAGCCGTGGCAGATCACGGTGTTTAACGACTAACGGTGTTGGTTTGGTCAATCACATGAACTCAGTCTCGTGTCACTTTATTAATGTCGATGATTGCAGCCTGTTATAATGCTACGTACTGTCGAGTGGCAAATAGTTACCGACCTTTCGGAACAGAGTATTGCGTAACGCTTTACCCTGGAGGTGAAGGCCCTACACTTCTTCGAAACGTCGATGACTTGGTATCAGCCGACACGTCGTAACATTACAGAAGACTTGAATCTTTATTAACCCTTTAAAGACGAAGCTTATCTCTCTTATATAAGGACTCAGTGCGCACCGCGCTGTAAACACTCTCCACTTCAGTTATAAAAACCAATCGCTTAATGTTTTGTGAGGCAAAAGTTCCTGTTTGTTCTGAGATCCGTACAAAACACATAAGCGCAATGTGGGCACCACGTAGAATTCTTTAATGTTAAACCTGGTCGTATGTAAAGTTACCGCTGGGCTTTAAAAGTTTAATGTCGCTTGGAAAATCTCACGTCTGTCGCCTTAACGATCTTACTAGAATCCCCACGAAGGGATACCGTCCTTCGGAACGCCGTCTGTTCGCCCGCTCGTCCGCTGCCTTATTTGATGCTGACAGAATGTTGACCATTAACCTTTTAAACCTAGCGGTAACTTTATGTACTACCCCGTTTAACATTCAGAAATTCTACGTGGTGCCCACATTGCGTTTATGTGTTTTTTACGCATCTCAGAACAAACAGCAGCTTTTGCCTTATGCGACGTTAAGAGATCGTTTTATATAACCGAAGTGTAGAGTGTTTACCGCGCGGTACGAACTGAGTCCTTAAATAAAAACAGATACGCTTCGTCTTTAAAGGGTTAAATGGGGTTCATAGAATCGAGGCTAAGCAGCTTGCTGTTTGAAACCGCCACATATTGGAGCTGACTTCGTTTTGTCAGTAACAGCGTGGCGAGCTTACAAATGTCTGAGGTTGGGAGAACATCATAAAGGCGAAAATTTGGTGTCGTAATGGACTATCTTATGCATAAAATTTTATTTGAATAAATTTGGATATGAAGTGATAAATAACGCCCATCTGCGTATAATATTTGGTGTGATTTCCACGGCTGGAGTATCACTGTAACTTGATGTCCTTCTGAAGTTTGTAACGTGATTTAGTAGTAGTAGTAGCAGTAGCCGATCCCCGTGGCCTCGCGGTCTCAGGCGTGGGTCTGAGGCCGGTCGCTTGTGCTATGATTGCGGGTTCGAATCCCGTCGGGGCATGGATGTCTGTCTCGTGTGAGTTTTGTGTATTGTCAGGTAGAGGTCTCTGCGTCGGTCTGATCACTGGTGCAGAGTAGTCCAACCAAGTGTGGTGTGTCTGGGTGTGATCGTGAAGCCTCGACAATGAGGAAGGCCTAGGACTGCTATGGCTGTCGAGCCATGAGAAACAGAAAGTAGTAGTAGTAGTAGTAGTAGTAGTAGTAGTAGTAGTATCAGCAGCAGTAGTATCATCATCATTAGCAGCAGCAGCAGCAGTAGTAGTAGTATCAGCAGCAGTAGTATCATCATCATCATCAGCAGCAGCAGTAGTAGTAGTAGTATCAGCAGCAGTAGTATCATCATCATTATCAGCAGCAGCAGCAGCAGCAGCAGTAGTAGTATCAGCAGCAGTAGTATCATCATTATCAGCAGCAGCAGCAGCAGCAGTAGTAGTAGTAGTAGTGGTATCAGCAGCAGTAGTATCATCATTATCAGCAGCAGCAGCAGCAGCAGTAGTAGTAGTAGTAGTAGTAGTTGTTGTTGTTGTTGTTGTTGTTGTTGTTGTTGTTTATTGAGTACAGTCCGTTTTAATTAGTTTCCGTGGGATCGTGGGATATCTTACGATTAACTCCGGATTTCCGTGGCGATAGCCCCCTTTCCATTAATTACATGTATTATTTACAAATCTTCTACCACATTAAACCACTTATATTTAACTTTGTCTAAGTGTCTGCCTTGATTCATACCAAATCCTTTATTAGTAAAGTGACTTGCTGTAAGCATATTTGCGTTGACTTAAATTAGTTTTAATATTGAAGCCGCTTTGAAGTTTGTAGACGTGCTGTGCACACATTTCTGTTCACCAGTGCTGATACATGTGGCAAATAAACAGAGTGATTTACTGTCAACAACTTATATTTAGCAATGTTCGCCTGTGCAGGAAGTTTGTACGGCGACTTCACATTTAGTAATACTGAAACTTGTGAAATTTTTTTAGGTGACTTTCTATAAATTGTGCATGATTTCAGGTTTCCGCCGCTGTGTAAATGAGGTCTTCGCTCTTCTGGGATGTTACGCAGCGTTGAATGGCCGTTATTTACCGACGTTTCGGGCAGGGCTGTGGAGTCAGAGTCGGTAAATATGTACTGACTCCGACTCCGGCCTTAATCTTAAATCTTAACTAGATACTCCAAACCCAGGGCCCTGACAGCTAAAATAACCATTAGACTTATACTTAAATATGGGTTCTAAGTCTAAAAAGTAGCCTGATGATTTACGTGGTGGTGATGAAATAGCTTATAAGTTTACCATTATGAATGCATATTGAACTTCTATGAAGGAGTCGCAGTCAGAGTCGGAGCCGGAGTCGGAGTTTTAAAAGCCGCGGATTCGGAGTCGGAGTCGGAAGTTTTGTTTACCGACTCCACAGCCCTGGTTTCGGGACGGCCTATCTGTCCCATATTCAAGACTTGGACTGCTTGACTCTAAAAATGGTAGCTCTAGGTTTTCCCGAAACGTCGGTAAGTAACTACTAATAAACGCTGCATAATATCTCAGACGAGCGAAGACTTCCGTAAACTAATTTATAGCCGCTTAGTAATAGTGAACTCTGCAAATTCCGATCTGGCGAGTCTTCAGGATGCGCCTCTTTAGGGGTGTGTTTTGGGTAACCCGTGTATTAATTTGATAAATGGGGTATCACAAAATCAGTTCGTGTAATGCCCATAGGATATATTGATACCGAACTGAGACGAAACAGGAACGGCTTAAGAGTCTCCTTTTTATTCTTGTCTCTGTAATGCGTTTCCGTCCTACTAACTGGCTGATACTTCACGTCAGTGTATGGAAACACTGTGACTGAAAATAGATATTAAGGGACAGTGATGAATTATGTACGGTTCCTCTAGCGCTGTTTTTGTGTTGGTAAGATATAAGACCTGTTTCTGCTTACATTCAGAAACAGAGAGTGGTCTCAAATGTGAAGATTCTGAAACGTATTTTAGAGGTGCTCACTTTTAATCTCGGCCTGGATATTGGGGTTTTGCGAATTTTCCTCAGTTTCTCCAGGAAAATTCTGTAATGGTATCGACCAAATATTAAAGCTACGAGTGCTTCCTTCCACTTCCTGTTCACTTTATTATTCTCTAATTGCAGCGCATTTTTACGTTATATAGGGTTAGTCTGAGTTACTGACGATATCAGTAAGTAAAATGATATATAAATAAATAGCTAAATAAATATATATAAATGTGTAAATAGATACATAAATAAAAAGTAAATAGATGGATAAATAGATAAATGCATAAATAAATAGATAAGTAAATAGTCGTGAAACAGCAGTAGCCTAAAGTACTGTGACTCACAAAAGAAAGGGAAGCGTTCTAAGGCAGTAAGTGTGACTGTTTATGACGCCATATGATTTACTGACAGGACAGTGCCAGGGCTTAAGCGGACAGGCAGAAGTTCGTTATTTTTGAGGCCTGGGTTCAGTCACAGGTTACAGCATATTAAATTTATGGTGGGCAGTTTGGCAAGGGGGTAAGTTTTTCTCCGAATACTTAAGTATCTACGGTATGAGTACACTCGCCTACCATTGTCAGAGCTGTGCAGTAGGTCAGGCTGTTCTGTCTGTTAGCAGAAACTGGGTTGTAAGTGTGAAATTACTTCTGGCTAGATCTTTTGAAAGACTCGAGAGTACGTAAATACGTTTAATTAACTCTTTTCTTTTGGTTGTCAGTGAAATGTAGATGCAAATATTATGGATACAACAATCACGGGCAGTTGACAGCGGCCCTAGCCAAAGGTTTAACAACCCGCAGCTTGCATTGCCCATGGAGAAAAGTGGCCAGAGCCTGACGCTACCACCCACCCTCTTCTCTTGCCAGGGTCGAGAATGAGTAGAGCTATACCTCTGCCTCCCCCCTTGTGCCTGCCCGGCATGTAAAGGGACAGTTTTACCTTTGCATTACTTTGGTGTGTGTTAACGACACATTTACTATCGGCTCGGAACGGGGCGGGTTGTTTAGAACGTCTCAGTTGTGGGTGGAAGCTCATGACGTTTTGTACATGTAATGTGCATAAAACTGGGAAGAGGGGTTGTGAGGACAGGAGGTGGTGGACTTTGGTTCACGACAGTGTCCTGAAGGGGGTTTCGTACTGGCGGTGTTGAACTTTCGGGTTATGCAGGGCCGCCGGGAGCGGTTATGGGCCCCGGTGAAAAATTTTTTTCGGGCCCCCAGGAAGGGCGGACCGGCAAAAATCTTTGCACTAAATCGGAAAGACTGACTCTCAATTAGACAGTGACTTGGACTCGGTCTGAAATGGTTAATTACTGACAAGGATAAAAACATATGCAACATAGTCGGGTCTTGGGACCCCTTCCGGACGGTCGGCCCTCTGTGATTTGTACCGGCTTCACCCCCCCCGCCCCCCGGGGTGTTACTACATTGCTAGGATGAGAAATTAGAGGATGGAATGTGTCGGTCCCATATTCAAGGGTCTCGACCCTTGAATATGGGACCGATACGTCGACCCGAAACGTCAGTAAACAATTACCATACGACGCCGCGTAACATCCCAGAAGAGCGCTGATTTCATCAACATCACGGCGGAAGCCTGAAATCATAGAAGATTTACTTTACTGTGTAAAAAGTAACTATAAAAATAAAGCGATTCTAACCATAAATTCTGAAAGTGGGTATCCGTGTTTCTGTAGTTTAAGCCTGTGATCCGAACTCACATCTTTGTGACTTTCACCTCAGCATAATGACAAAGTACCACGGGCCCTTTACAGTGCCTGCAAATTCATATTATTCTGCCATGGAATAAACATGTTGTACAAATATGAATACATATGACCGTCAACAAAGCTAGTTGCATTAGGAACTGCATGATTTACTCAGTGAGAAATGTACACAGAGATGCTGATAAACGGTATTATCGTCACTGGATGCTTAATTTAGTTACACAAGTTTCCAAATTAACTTAATCCAGGACCCAGGTTGACTGCGAGGAAGTACGTTAGGCAGCAGCATTAAAGGTTTTATGGCAGTTGTCTCGGCAACATGAGATTCCCTTTATTATGTGAATTTGTACGAAGTATAATAAGAGGCACACATACTGGGGACAGTCATATCTGAAGGTCCACGTATTTCATTTACGAAATGACTGAAAGGAAATAAATATGATATTCTGTACCTATAACAGGAGTTGGGAGGATTGGCCTAATTTAATGTTGACAGACTGCAGTGTGACACACAGACTGCAGGTGAACCTTAAATGTAACATATTAAATTTTATGAATAGGTGTAGGTTAATCGTATACACGTATGTTTTATTTAACTACGATCTTGAGCACCTCGGTCTCTAATTAACGTTGAGTGGCGGCATTAATTGTGAACGATGAGCTGGGAAAGATGTGGAATGACGCTGTCTGGGCTGAATTCCCTCTACTTTTCCGGCATCAGTCTGAAGAGATTGCGGAAAGCCACTTAAGAACTTCGCAGCAGTACCCAAGCTTGAAATAGGGACTTCCTGAATAGGGAGTACTAGCCATTCGACCATGGCCATCGGGCTGATCCTATACAGAACTGGTCCGTAACGTTAAAAAAGTCACTGAGTCTGTAGAGCTCTCTGTTGAAATTAAACATATTTAGCACTTTGTATTATGTCAGCAGGTTTAGTATGATGCAACTGTAGCTGCTGCAAATGGGGAAATGAAGCCAGCCCTTATTTTTATACAGAGTGCAAGCGAAAATATCGCGAAGTAAGCTTTATGCTTTCTTGTTTACTGTAGTTTTGGTCTGGTGAACATTATATTGCATGAACATTGAATGCAGAAAATTTTTTGCAGTTGCAGATCTATTTCGTCAAGGCCAGGCTAAATATTGGAGAATCGTTCACTTGGAACTACCGAGCACCGACCTTTAAAGCATTCTTAAATTTTTTAATCCTCTGATTTTTATATATTTAACTTTCTAAACTGAATAGCTACGAATCCTATAACAGTTTTCTTATGGTTAAACGATTTCGTCTTATTTAACTTTTACAAAACTGTGAAGTCGAAATCTCGAATATATGTGTGTGTGTGTGTGTGTGTGTGTGTGTGTGTGTGTGTGTGTGTGTGTGTGTGTGTGTGTGTATATATACTTGTATGTATATAATGAAAATGCTTGAATGTGGGGCACATGATAATTTGTCTTTGGTGCCTTTAATTCGTCATGCAAGCCGAGATATGTTGCCATAAAGCTATGCAGTGGTGTAAGTTAAAACACAGTTGCGGCTGACAGTCTCTATTCATAAATCTTGTCAGGCCGTGCTGATGGCTACGGATGACTGGAATGAGGAACTAGTAAATGTTTTGAAAATAATAGGAAAGATGCAATAATATAGTAATAGTAGTAGAGTTTGAGTAGTAAAGTGAGTGCATAGCCCGATGCAAATAGGTGCCTATTTGAGGAGTCTGTAGTCCTAAAGACCCAGACGTTACAGGGGCGTGGATTCATATACGAGAACGAACCACATTGCACACCTGTATGTGAATCTAACTGAATTCCAGTGTTACTGATGTATGAAAATTCACAAGCCTAAGCACATTCCCTGTTACAGTACCACCATGTAAATTATTTGTATCTTAGCCTAACGATGCATTTTATATGCGCGAATGGCTAAACAGGTCAAAGAAGCTGACTTGCTCTTTGCGCAATCTCCGCTCTTAGGTTTTTGGTTTGTTGTTTGGTTGTTTGTGTTGTTTGGTCTGTAGGTTGGTTTGTTCTTTGTGAGGCTAAATATTGTTATGCGTGTTAAACATGAGTTGAAGTGTCTTTATAGCAGAAGAATTGCCCCAGCGGTGGATGTAGGAAGAAACAGTATGGTTATTCCTTTAAATCACGGGGGTTGCTATATACAGTGTAACGCGGTTATAATGATATCGGTTTATACGACACGTCGGCTGTAGCGTCACATATCCTGTGGTACCGATTAACGCCTCGCTGTTAACCATAACATTATATTCCTCGGTTATAACAACACTCGTTTATAACAACGGAAAATATTCAGTCCCCTTCTTGACGTTATAACCGAGTTCGACTGTGTATCAAGCACAATGACAGTAACGAGCACTTAATGTTCTTGCATAGAGTATATTTGGTTTACGTGTGCCTATCAGAACGGTAGTGTTGACAAGTGGAGACGCCTTATCTTTAGTTGTAGGCCTGGGTAAAAAATGAGTTGTTACGTGTTACTTAGATGAGAGTTAATGGAAATGTAAGTAAGATTAAATACAACTGAAGACGATTTTTTAAGTTGAAACTCCTCCTACTGAACTTAAATCACGTCCAGAACAAGATTAACCCTTTAAAGACGAAGCCTCTCTCTTTTACATAAGGACTCAGTGCGTACCGCGATGTAAACACTCTCCACTTCGGTTATAAAACCAATATCTTAATGTTTTATAAGGCAAAAGTTGCTGTTTGTTCTGAGATCCGTACAAAACACATAAACACAATGTGGGCACCACGTAGAATTTTTGAATGTTAAACCTGGTGGTATGTAAAGTTACCGCTAGGCTTTAAAAGGTTAATGCGGCCCAACCGTGTCTCCTTTTATGGCTTGTAAGGACCAACTGAACGTGACGTTCAAAGCTGTGCATTGTATTCCAAGCATATGGAAGAGGAAGTCGCGCAAATAGAAGTCAACACACTCCTTTCTTTTTTTTTAAAGGTTGGGATTGAAAATGACTGAAAATGTAAATTCACCCATGTCAAGGGAATGAAACAAGCAGCTTCCAGATTAGATATAAGGAAAGGTACAGTAATTAAATTGAGCGTGTGTGTTTGTGTTTAGGTATGTAACCATGGTGATTTTAATTTAAACTCTTTGAAATGAATTCTTCGTGCGGCTTGGCAGAAAATCCCTTGATTTGGTTTTCATGAAACTGAACCTTAGTAATGCAGCGTACACCAAAGTTCGCTACGAGTTATACAACGCACATAATGTGCATATTTTAACTTTAAACCAGGGAGGAGAAGTGAAATATACTGAAGTAAATAAAGAAATCGTATACTTACCAATGACCGGTGAGAAGCATGAGCTCAACTGGATACCTGTTTTCTGTATGGATTTAGATTTTCGGAATAACAAACTTTAAATTCCAAGTCAGATGAAAGGAGGGCTGCAGCTAGGACTTTCAGAGGGGCGAGTGTCGTAGTGAATTTAAGTTGCCCAGACACACGTTACACAAGTAATTGTCAGGAGGAAAATTAGAAACACGTAACAGTTTCACATGCTTTCTTCTTTTTATTTCCCAGTATATATCCCTTATACGAGTTCCACTAAGCGACGCGTTCGGTTGTTCAGTTCATGTAACGTCAAACGCTGCTCATGGAAAAGTGAATTGTTCTTTGATGCTGGAGGAAGCGGCTATGGCCCAACTGAGGTGACATACACACATTTACCTGCAGGGTGTTGGCAAAATAGCGGGAGGGGATTTAAACCGTAGAACTTCCAGCAGAAATGCCAGTATTCTGAATGCGTTATTCATTCAGCTAGAGTAGCAAGGAAAATCTGTCTTCTTTCTTTTGTAATATTACTAGCGTTATTAGAGACGCCTGTCCGGTAGCAGCGCAATCTAAAGCGCAGCTGGTCAGTCACGGACATCTTGTGTCCAAATTATGCCAGTTTAGTGGCTGCTAGCCCAGACCTGTTCAACGTTTTATGTGGTGCAGGCGACTTCGACAAGATTTGCTCTGCATGCGGGCAACGCGAAAATCAATACGTTGAATGGAGAATGAATAAATATACGTATGATTATATGAATACTTTTACCTTGTTTTTTTTGTGTATGACGTGCAATAAGTGTGCTAATAATACGAGAAAATTTATAAAAAGTGCAATTCACAACTGGGCTAGGATTTCGATATTTTTAGCACATTTTTGTAAAATTAATTATTAATATAAGGTTAGTAAACATTTTCTCACCTCAGAAATCTCCGCGGGCAACATAGCGCTCTGTCGCGTGCCTCTGATAGTGGAGGCTTTCTTTGTTCTCCTGCTATAGGTTTCTTTCGTGTTTGAACTGGTTTATGTGCTGGCACGTCCTGGCACTCCATACGTGGAACCTTACCACTTCAATTAATAGGATTTAATATCTTCAGTTGTGTGGGAAATACTCTAATGAGGTTGCAGGTCAAAGAGTGACATGATTGAAACCGGTTGTTACTAATGTTGTGACAGGAATCGTACGTGAAAATCTGATGTAGACTTCACTGCATATGGATGGTTGGGATTTATGAATGTTTGACTAGTCAAAGCCCCATTTGCTGAGAAAATAATGCAAATTATTCTGTGTTAAACTAGGATTTGTGAAGTGTCCAACAGGCTTCTCTTCAGGGTTTTAAGTTACTGCCCCGTTTACGTTAAATAGTTTACTCCCTGCCATCTGGTGTCGGATTATCATAGTGACCATTTTACTCACAATGTTTTCTACTTTCTGTCTCCTCCATGAGGAATAAACACCCGTCTCAGGCTAAATATTAACAGTTCGTCCTACATTAGTTTACCGGCAAACATTCAACACGAAACATATCTCATTTTGAGATGAGTAATGGCTGCAGGGAAATCCCTTGAATATTTTAAGGGACAGCTTTATCAGTCATATGAGGCCCTGTATTTCCTGAGTAAACGTGCAGCAGAACAAGCCCTGAAGACAGAAGTTTGCCTGTTATAGTACTTTATCGAAATTATGGTTACACTTGATTAAGGAGTTCGTGACATTTATCTAGAAGGTCAGAGTTGAAGTGTCACATGCAATTAAAAACAATGTCCTGAAGGACAGCAATAGACGTGGAGTTCAAAATTTCACGCATTCTAGACATCGATTGTAGTTAGAGGGGATATGTGATCTACACGCTCTGATAGCTGTAGCTGGAGGAATATCCCTCTCTGTCTTGTGGGTAAGTTTCGTTTCGTTTCGTAGTCCTTACCTCTTCTACCTGCTTTTTCACAGCAGGTGTCGAGGTTGTTTATATTTCACTTGATCACACTCAGACACACACCACAGTCGGTAGGACTCCTCTGGACGAGGGATCGGCCCGTCGCAGAGACCTCTAACTGACAACACAGACACTGTACAAGACAAACATCTATGCCCCCCGTGGGATTCGAACCCACGATCCCAGCAAGAGCTCGGCCGCAGACCTACGCCTTAGACCGCGCGGCATCTGGGATCTGCAAGTTCGTAAGTTAGAAATTAATACTACTCTGCAGGAGCGTAAAGCTGTCCGCTTACCTCCGTCTATTGTCGAGGTGAAGAATAAGTGGAGCAATGCCTCAGTTTCACGAATGCCCTCATGGCGTGCACAGGCTCACCTTTACCTTTACTTTTACTCTGCCCGCTCTCCTAAAATGGAATTGGAAATAAATGCTTTCAGAATCGAACAAAATTTTACTCTAATGCCATTGATCCCCTTAAATTAACTTGCAATGAAATGGGTCCCTGATCGAAGTAGAGGGACGTCTATTTTAAGGCTGAACTTTCTTTTCCATCCCTTATTCTGTTATCAACCTATAGAAGATTCAACCATTCTTTCGTTCCTTCCCTTCCTTTTGGATAGGAAAACTTTTAAAACTGTCATTTATTTTTACTAAGCTGAACTTCAAAAGAGAGTTTTGCAATAACGGATTTCAATGTGAAAATTCACATTGAACTTTAAGAGCTGAAATCCCGTGACGTTTACGGATTTTGTGTTTAATTATTGTACACGCCATATAATAATTTGCTGATTTCTGAAGCACCAGTAGTAACCATTTATAAAAACGAAATGTCATGAGAAGTGTATCAAAATTTACCATAAGAATCAAATGTAATGAGGACCAACACTTTGTCCTTAAATTTTCCACTGAGTGAACGCTATCCAGCTCCAGAGTTTTCACACTTATTTTTCATTCACAGTAAATACCACATAAGATGCACCGTAACAAATCTACGAATCCTCTTAGTTTGTTTCCTTCTGTTTCTTTAAGGTATGTTAAAATCGCGAGCCGAGCCCAACCTTTGTTTCCTTCTACCCAAAGCATTAGATTTAAGTGCCATTCACGTCTTTTCTTTTCTTTGTCATTACGGTCGTAGGTCTAAATTTAATCCACAAATGCTCATAGGTCAGAATTTCAAGAAATGAATTAAAGTTTAATTGCTTTTTCGTAAAAGTGTATTAAATTAACCCCCTGAAGGCTCAAGAGGAATGTACTCTACATTAAGAATAAGTGTTGAATTCACACTTCTTCAAGAATACGTGAGCTTTGATTAGAATGAACAAGCGGAGAATGCTGTAGTTGCCAATAAGGGTGCAGATTTTTGTGTGAATTTGACGGAACACACATGTACTTTGTGTGGATAAAATGCAAAGTTTAGAGTGTTCAGTGTGCGTGTACATATAGTAGCCAGTGGGGTTTAAAGAGTTACGTCATAAGATGCTAAGAATGTGGGAGAGTATTGCTTAGTGCTCAATTATGCATCATCAGTGTAAGTCACACATATACTGTGCGAAAATACAGGAACATTTAAATGGTTTAAAAGTGTAGCTGCGTGGGTACGGTAAAGCCGTCCATGTGAATGCCATGAAGTCGTATGAATGTGGGGCGGTAAAGCTCCGCCCATTATTAGTGCTGGCACTAGGTGGAGATGAGTGGCCAGCTTCCTGCCCCAAACACTTCATACTAGCGAAAGGGAGTCCCGATTACCCATTGAATATGAGGTTAGGGTGAATGTGCTTATGACTGACTTCCACCCCATCTGATTTTACACTGAACTTTTGGTTGGAATGTGGGATTCTTGGGGCGATGTTGCTTATAATTCCAGTCTTGTGGGCTTTTACGCTGTAATACGACACAGTGTCATGTCTGAGAAGAACTGAATTTTCAGCCGTTAGTCTAAGAGAACGTTTCTCGTTTCCATTAGAAAAATGTTAAGTTTTTTATGTTACGCACTCTATAGCGTAGACTGGGGAGAACGACTGTGAGTGACGAATTGAAAATAATATAGGAGGAAGTAGCCCGTGCTTATTCTAAGTGGCCCGCTAGTTCAGCATTTTCTTGGTTGTATTATAGACTGCATGAGAAAGCTCATTTGTAGGCATACTTGACAGAATATCGAACCCGAGACCTCCCTAGTACAAAGCAGCGATGCTGAGCATTAAACCGCAGCATTCAACTGTAAGGGTGGCTGAACAAACTGAATTAAAATGTTTTCTGAAATGTCACGTCCTTCAGTCTGGTAGACGCGTACTGACTGACATTTCAAAGTAACTGCCTACGTCATGGTGACAGCCACAGTAAAAACCTCATCAGATATAAAAATGTTTTTCGAATAAACGCCTGAAAATTTACCGTGTTTAGCAGTTTCAGATTATAGTGACCGAGGCATGATTTAACACAGAAACGAAAACGGACACTTTAAATTGTGTGTGGGTTTGTAGCAAGTCATTAAAATTTCAGTAAATAATTAAAGTAGTATTATTGAGACTATTAGATTTGTATTGAGAGAGATTTCAAACGTAATTGTGATGTCTGTAATAGTTTTAATGTGAAATTTGCTCCACCAGAAGGTCTGCTACAGTTTGACGTTTGCTGTCGCATCGCTGGGCTGAAGATGATTTCAGTACGCGTGTGGATTCCAACAGGGGCAAGAGGTTTTATTTGCAAAGTATCCAGATCGGCTCTGGGGCGACCCGGCATCCTATTCATTCAGTACCAGTGGGCGCTACGTGAAACAGCTGTTGTGAATTTATTGAAAATGGTAACACCAAAAATTCTACACCAGGTGTACAACCAATAACACCTATGAAAGCGATCCGAAAAATTAAGGTTAAAAAAACTTGCTGATCTCAGAAATCAGCGCGTCCGGTTTGCCTGCTTCCAATACCACTCTATCGACGCTGATTTCTGTGTGAAGGAGAATTTTCGACCACATGTTTTCTGCCTCGAATTGCCTCGCCTTGACGCCCCCAAAACATGAGAATACTTGTATTTGTAAAGACGACTCGGATACACTGTGTATAAATCAGCTCCTTAACCCAGAAGTAAATCAAAGTTTAATTATTCAAACTTCCGTGTTAACAGAAATGCTGTAGAGTTTGGCCTGAACATACGTTCGTAGTCCGCATGTAAAGTCCTACGCAGGGCACCAGTCCTGCTGTGAAACATACATCTCTGCAATACGTCACTCAGTTTTACATTTGGCGTGGCTGTTATTGTAGAGGAGTAACTGCAGACTGTGTTGGCCTTGTGAAAGGAATGTTGATGTGTGGGTTTAGCCACATATGTAATTTATAACGTTTGTTTTATTTATCGGATTAATGCTTTTTGTACGGGAGCTTGACGTTTCACAGTCAGGGTCATCCTTACACAACACGACTTTAGATCCAGTGAGGATTTTTCCACATACCTTTCACAGAAGTACCAACTTCTTGATGATTGCGTTTTTGTGAGACGTGATTCCATGCAGCCTGTGATTACGAATGCTGGTATATATATATATATATGTTTCAAAGTCCTTGTGACCATAGCTGAAACACTTCGTCACCTGCTTGTCTTGTACAGTCAAGAATGGGCCCTTCGCCTAACACCCAAGCTTCAGGAATTCCCCTTGTCGGCTGTTTGCTGTTACTAATTCAGTGTATTCACAGCTATTCTACACATCTGAAACCCGTCACCTTCATTCGCACCGTGAGGGTGCGTCCTACAGTGGTGACTTCTGTGGGTTTAACCCTTGGTCTCTTCAGTTAAGGGAATACCACAGACTGAGGGTGTCCGGGTACAGAATTATGGGGAAAATATTTGGACCTAAGAGGGAGGAAGTGAGAGGAGACTGGAGAAAATTGCATAATGGGGAGCTTGGAATTGTGCTGCTCGCCACATATTGTTAATGGTGATTGAATCATGGAGGGTGAGATCGGGGGACTTACGGCCCGCGTGTGGGAGAGTAGAAATGTTTCAAGAGTCTCGATGGGAAAGGTTGAACGAAAAAACCGCTTGGAAAACCCCGGAATAGATGGGAGAACAATTTTAAAATGGATCTGCAGGAAATCAAATGGCGTAACGTAGACTGCGTACATGTGGAATTGGATAGAGGTGGTGGCAGTCTATTATAGAAGCGGTGATGAAACTTCAAGTTTCGCAGAACATGGCGAATGTTTTTACTGTCTGAGAACTTAATGGTTTCTGAAGAGTTTGTGCTCTACGTAGTTAGTCTGTTAGTTTCTAGCTTGTTAGTGCGTCACCGTCGTAAGAAACTGAAACATAACATAGACTAAATGAGTGTGAGGCAAATTATGCCCTAGAGTACTTCGGATCCTCATTAAAGTGCGCGTCTTCTTCAGTCTACAACTTCTTCATTATCTCAAAATTATCGACGCAAAATTAATCTTCATCTGTGAATGCATCGATCTAAAACGTGTGGATTCTTAATTTCACCTTTTCAAGCAGGTAAAAACCAGTACTTTTAAAAATTAACCTGGTGGCATAACCACAAGAATAATATGTAGTATTAACTTGATATCGAGTATCTTATTTACATTAACATTTGAAAACAGAAAATCGTCTTAAATAACACTGAATATGCAGTACCTGCCTTTCAGAAAACACATAGCATCTCCATTACAAGGACCAGGTGGTCAGTGTTGTTCGAGGAGTAATCTGCTTGTTCTGAGGACACTACGGAACACACAATATGTTTTTTGGCTAAACTAAAGAGTGTTTTAACTTCACTGTAAGTGGTACATGCAGTTACCAGTTGTGTTGAAGGACTATTTAACTCATTACTGGATTCCAGCTAGTTGTGTCAAAAGTGGAGCTCCAGCGCGAGGCCGACGACGTTAAAACGCGATGAATAATAGATATTCAGGTTAACGACACTATATCAACTGAACAATTTATGCTATGTGAACTGAGATGAAATAATTTTATAACTGGTGAGTAAATAAGGATTGGAAGGAAGGTTAATGAAAATGGTGTCTCATGGTATGTCTGGAAATAATGAGGAAAACCACGAAAAGCTTGAGTAAGAATAGTCGGCAGTCGAAATTTACAGCGAATACCTCGAGAATAGGGCTTATCTTTGTAGCAACGTGCTCGTAATATTCTTGCTGTTATGGTTGGAGCTTTAGTGGAAAGAAGGCTGACGGGGGAAGTCTGCCCCTGATTCACGTTGTCTCCCTCCCGCAAATCGTACGTGGTCAAAGTCTGTCCTTGCCTTAAGTCTGTATGAAACCTTATTTACGTGTAAGACATTTATTTATTTATTTATTTATTTATTTATTTATTTACGTTCCTTAAAATCCAGATTAAGTGAAGCATTTTATGTTACGTGTTTCGTATTATGTTTTAAGTAAAAAGCTGTTACTCTCGTGTTTACTGTCGCAGAAGCTAGGAATAAGATATGAAGGAACTACTCAACCGACCTTTATGCGTTCTTACATTACTTCCCTAAGGAAATTGACGTTTAGGTTTAAAATATCATGCTGTATGCCCTCTCTTTCAAATTTTCGACAGTCGAACCGATTTTCATGAAAATTGGTGCGGACGTTACACCATTGGAGGCTACCTAAATTGCGTCCTTTGTATTTTCTGCAGTTAGGAATAGCACTTTAACGTATCAGACGAAGGAACGTGTGTTGTGGAGGATCCACCAGGGTCTGATAATGCAGGCCTTCAAATTTTCTGTGGTAATAGTAGAGGTCTTTTCGCCGAAACATAGGCAAAGATTGTAGAACGTCTTTGTATGGGGAAAAACAATTAACGTGGTGCATATACGGTAGTTTTCATGTAGCGATCGGTTTGACAGCAATGTTGCTTTAGCAGGGTGAACATTTGCGTGAAGGCAGATTTCAGAATTTCATACGATTATGGAACTATTTAGAGCAGAGACCTTCGAAAACTAACAGACGTTCGATTTTTAAATAAATTCCTTGCCTTTTATGGAACCATAAGTTCAAAAATTAAATCAATATCTGTCAAAACACAATTGAATTCTACTTATTATATAGAACTACATGTTTCGTCCCATCACAGGTCATTCTCAGTTCTGCAATTGGTCTTTAAAACATACTGAGGAAGAAGTATACATTATGTAAGTTAGTATGTAAGGCTTACACAATGTATATTTCTCCCTCGGTATGTTTTAAAGATCAGTTGTGAACCTGAAGGTGACCTGAGATAGGTCGAAACATGTAGTTCTGTATAATAAATAGATGTATAAATGTAAATAAATGAATGTATAAATGCATATCAGTGTAGATAAATGGATAATAAATAGAATTTATGTTTGGACAGATATTGATTTGATTTTTGTGCTATTAAAACACAACGGGATGAAATTCCTTAAAACAGAACGTCAAGGTCCTTCAGCGTGTTAACAAAACGTTCGTCACTCATTGCTAGCCTAAACAAAATGGCCGAATTCAGCAGACCCCAACCATTTCGTTTAACACTACTTTTAAAGTTATGCCTCTGTCCCTTTGTTTTGCAAGTCGTCCCTTCTGAAAATTTCTGGACTAAAATTTTTAATGCACGTTTCGTCTTACATTCGTTGTGAATGAATGTACCATCACATCATAAATTATTTGATTACTGTGCTAATGCCAGCAGAAGACTAGAACTCACGAAGCTCTTCGATATGCAGTTTTCTCCGGTCTCCTCTTACCTCTTTCCCTCCTCAGCACTCTGTTGTTGAGAGCTGTTGTACTGTGTTCTTTCCGTAATGTAGGATATCAGGTTTCACACCCCACAGTTGGTCAAGTTGTGGTTTTGTCCTGACACGTGTATATTTCCGTTTTTAGGTAGAAAAAGGGAATAAAAGTATTATTTACTGTACTTGGTCCCTGACGAAAATGTTTCTGTACACCTTGTTACTAGAGATCATCCTCAGGTTCTCTTGCAATAATGGGTAAAGTTTCACACTACATGTAGCAACAGAAATAATATTAGATCCAAGATTAATATCTGTTGTTGAAGCTTGCATTTAGAGCGAAGTAAATAGACAGTTCGTGTGCGAAATTTTCTAATAGGAATTTAATAAATATAGAGACAGGGAATTATCCTGGGTTTAAGTAAGCGTGTGCGAGCGAAAGAGCTTTCATAAACAGGATATGAAGCAAATCTGCCAGAGAAGCTGGCTATACACGAGGTTCTCAATTTCGTGCGTGTTTGAAACTCACGGCGACACTGAGAAAAACAAGTGAATTTAATTTTCCGATTATGGGAAACAAGGCCATGGCAGGTGGCCAGGAATTGGATCCGTTTAATTAAAGCAGGCTACAGGTATCCAGTACTGATGAGATGTGATGTGACAGTTTAATGGGTTCTTATTACGCTGTTCATGGAAGCGCTTACTATTTGAAGACCTTGTTGTCACGACGTAGAGATCCTCCCATATGTATTTTTTTCTTTTCACAATTAATTTCCTTTTACTTATCATTTACTGCTCACTCCCTCCAAGTATTTTCCTACATTTGTTTTATTTATACAGTTTGTTATTTTCCTGTATCTCCATTCATTAGTTATATCTAACAGTTTTTACACAAAACCTGTTCCTCACTGTGCACAACTCAGCAGTATGCGGCAGACATGTTCATTTCCTAACACACAAAGACAGCTGCTATTATCTGTGTTCCTCTTTTAATTCCTCTCACTTTATACATTTCTGGTTTCAGTCCGAACTGTCCTAATCGTTTTGTGTCTGGACACAATTTAGTATGTTCTTCCCTACCGTATGTACAAATATGTTTCATCATCATCATCATCATCATCATCACGTAGTCTGCCTTCCAACAGGTCCATATCCCCTTCCAAAGCGAGTTCTTCAGACAGTGGGATCCTCGTTTCTTTGGGAGTGAGTGAGTGAGTGAGTGAGTGAGTGAGTGAGTGAGAGAGTGAGTGAGTGAATGAGTGAGAGAGAGTGAGTGAATGTTTATTTAATTGAGCCGTACATACATTCCTTTAGAGGTGCCCGGTAACACCAAGTTTTGCCAGCACACGTCCACTGTATTACTTACTAATGATTATGCATTATATTATTTATTATGTTTGCACAGGTTCTAGTCCCATCCAAGTTATTTACTGCCTATCGATCCTACGTAGAATCCAGTTCTTCCCCTCTGCCAACCTCAATACTACTTTCTTCGCCCGGTCTTCCCATTTACATCTTATCTTGTACGCGAGCGACCCGCATTTCTCCGTTCGTTGGACTTGCTACCAGTGAGGATCTTCCGAGTGTTCCTTTAAAGCCATTCAGTAGGTGCCTGCATCTTCTTTCTCATCTTTACGTTCCTTCCATTTTTCCTTCGCTAACGTGCTTTAGAAAGCATTTCTTACGCAAGATGTGTTCAGTCCAATTAGCCTTCCTTCGTTTTATTGTATGAAACATCTCCCTTTCCCCCTTGATTCTAAGTAATAAATATATGCTTAATATCTTGCCAAATTACTAGTGAAATGTTTCCAGACATCTTCGAGATTGGTATGCTGCCTTTCTATAACATTATGCCTTTCTTTTTTTCTTTTTTACTTGGCTTCATAATATTAACTTGCCGGCTGATTTTGCTAAACATATGCAAGCCTTGGACTCGTTGACCCTTCTTTCATTGTGCCTGCCCAGCTTTCCAGTCTCAGATAGCTGTCTGCCGTGCGTAGCATTGTTTGACAGGACTGTCAGTGTCCACAGGCATAATCCGCTGCTGCCAGCCACATGGACGTCTCCCTCCTGTACTTTTTGAGTTCCGTTCCCGTCTTACAATTTGCTTTACGTTTTGGTAACCCTAATAGTTTTTCAAAATCGGCCGTGGGCTTGAGTGGTAAATTACGTTAGAAAATAACGACCTTCTTATGCAAATGGCTTGCTGTGCTGAAGAGCGAGTTCTGTGGGTTGTTTTATAATTGCCTGCATAATCAAAACAGCGTTTTCAACAACGCATCCGCATAACTTTAAAGTTTTGCGTTTCTTCTGATAAATTTTTCACGTCGATTGAAAGTTCGACAAATCATGTGTCTGGCTCGTTTTAAAGCAAATTAATTATTCAACCAAGTGAACAACTTCGTACAAATAGTGTAACCTTTTATTCGTACTTGCTTTATCGCCACACAAAAAGTTGGATGAACCACTTCTGACTTACGGGTGAAGAAGGCGAGCTTCTCTAAAAAATCAGTAACTATTTATCAATAGACACGAGTCTTTGATTTTGAAGCTCTTATTATGCGGATTTAGATGCTTAATACGAAAATATATGGCGACAGCCAGCCTTCCCCTTTACGCTACCTAGTAATAGCTTACCTCCACAATTCTTACATTAGTGTTCTTTATAAAACAAACTTGCAGGCGGTCTGTTAACAGTGGAACGAGATGAATTTGTAGTAGTTGAATGAATGTAGTAGCGGTTCATATTTGCCTCAGATTTATGCTTTAGTCGTTATAGCCTTCTCTTCGCAGAGAATATGATAAATTCTTGGGCTATGTACAGAGGTACACTATAATGACAGTAGGGGTTTAGTGATATATTGACCGAAAGTCTTGAAAATGTATCCGAGGTGTTAATTTTGTAATACCTTTTACTGCTTCGTATGCTGTTGGGTAATGTGTTGGTACACATAAAAAACGCTGTTCACATTATTGTTATGGTCTGTAATTTACATTATTTGTTGTGGTTTGAAGCCAAAAACATTTTTATTTTTTCATGCCTCTCCAAACATTTGCATTAACTGTAATTTACTTTTTCGTATTATGCCCATGCCATTGGGCTACTGAGACTGTTACTTGCATTTTCGATGCTTGTTTATATTACTGGTTATTTGTGTTTTGTCTATAACACCAGTTCAATTGTTCCTTCTGAATGCGGTTCACTGGAATTAAATTTATGGCGATTACAGGGTATTCCTTTGTTTTAATTGTTTGTGTTCGTATTTCTGGTCTGGTTGTGTCTGGTATTTGGACGCTATAGGCTCTTTGTTCACCGTTGGCCAGAATAAAGAGACGATGGTCGAAACGCTGCAAATCAGAAATGTCCTGCAAAGGAAAATGAATGCACTGTGACGGCGGTAACTTGCACGTCGTAAAGCATGTTCTGTGGCTCGTGCGCATCACCTACGTACGTAAGCACACTATAAAGCTGTATTTTGTTTGTTTCTTATAACCGCCAAAGGCAGATATTTAGACTATTTTCAAATCTGTGTCTACACAACAATCATAGAGCTGCCTTTTGTGGTTGCTACTGCAGTGCCTCGCCATGTTTCGCGCGGTTTGCAGCGACAGCAGCAGCGGATCCGGGGGGTGGGGGGGGGGGGGGGG
>BLKM01000150.1:86897-101571 GCA_013340265.1 Coptotermes formosanus
GTAGGGAAAGGGTGGAGTGGGGGGTGGGGGGGGGGGGGGGGAATAGAACTTTCTTGCACTGACTGTGGCCATGGTAACTGTTGTATGGCGAGTTTGTTAAGGCTTAACCCGTTCCCCGATACAACCGACATGTGTCGTAAAAAACAGGCGTGTGTGTATTAGTCGTAATTATAAGAAACGTCTTGTCCGTTGAACTAATTGTGTGGACATTTTGTCGGAAATTATAGGAAGTGGGAATATAAAAGTTTAATTCTTTTGCTGAACTAGATTAACCCTTTAAAGACGAAGCGTGTCTGTTTTATATAAGGACTCAGTGCGTACCGCGCTGTAAACACTCTACACTTCAGTTATAAAAACCAGTCTCTTAATGCTTTATAAGGCAAAAGTTGCTGTTTGTTCTGAGATCCGTACAAAACACATAAATGCGATGTGGGAACCACGTAGAATTTTTTAATGTTAAGCCTGGTGGTACGTAAAGTTACCGATAGGCTTTAAAAGGTTAAACACGAAAGTTCTAAACTTGTTACTTATGGCGAGGGTGCAGCTTTGCTGTGTAAGTCACTGTAAAAATGTTTTGAAACAATACACCAGTAAGTCGTAGTTGCATACATAATATGAGAAGGTTTGTGACTGACTGTATGTGTATGTTGTCATACGCTCACAGAATACGAAGTTCTTCCCAGTGTCTTGTGACGGCGTTAATCGTCAGACGGCTTTGAGATGTACATTCTTTCAACTCTGAGAGACGCAGTGTATGACATGACATTATCATCCGATGGCAGCGACATGTACGTGCTTTCACCCATAAGAACGTCTCAGTGCTCAGCATACGGTGCTAAACGTCAGATGGTCTGGACACGGAAACTCTTCGATCTGCCTCTCTAACGGTCACTTTCTGCTGTTAATCATGCATAACTTCATCAAACCTGAACAGAAACATTTGGAAGGACAGAGGCGTCAAATAATTTGTGTCGCAAATTTGTATTAAAACATCAGCTGTGTTCTCAATATTTTGTCAGAGTGTTACACCTGGCAGTGGAAATACACGCGAACTGAGTGGCTAACTAACTGATTTGTTCAGCTCTGTAATTCTTGTCCATGGTATTCCTCACGGCGAGGTCGTGGAGTTTTGGAAGATATGTGGAGCGTTCATCGGGCTATTGAAAGTAAGTGCAGTATGTAGTGAGAGGATGGCGTTGCCTGTGTGCAGATACAGTTATAAGATCCATTTCCACAAGCCTACCTCATAAGCGAGGGGGAAAAAGTCCTTCGAAATAGACGTTCTGCTGTATCATTTTAATTCGCATTTTTGTACGGTACCTTATAGCGATTATGCTAACAGTGATATCATTATTGAATGACTGGTTTTAACAAGTGTCGCAAACGAAAATGGCTCAGACGGTAACATTTCTGTCTTGTTTTTGGTTTGTGTCCTGTTCTTATCTCGGCCAGGGCACCGAATGTTTTGGCTGAAGATTTTGTAGCTTTCATCAGTTCCTCTACAGTGGTGACAGGGATAGTACCTCCAAATAGGCCACGATAGTTTGCTTCTTTATGCGTAGTTTCAATTTCATCAGTCATTGATCGTGCTGTCATTCGACATTGTGTATTTGTGTCTAATGTCGTTGGCAGTAAATACAACACAGCAAATAAATAAATAAATAAATAAATAAATAAGTGAAGAAATAAGTAAATAAGTGAAGAAATAAGTAACAAGTTTATTATTAATTTTTATGTAGTGTTGAAAATCCAAACCTTCATGCAATCATCCTTAATTGCAGGTAATTCTTTATATTGAACTCCACAAGAACCTGACCTGCTATCCATCCATATGCAGTCTTGAGGACTCGGCCTCTTGCCTCCTGGCAGATTAGTAGTTGTAATAGACAACAACCACACGATTTATAGCCAGCCCCTGAATACGATCAAAGTTTGTATCAAATTAATGTAGATAACATAAGCCAACAAGACGTGAACACTCTCTGTAGCCATTTTGGAAACGTTGTGCATGTATAATTTATACTATATCGATTTTCACATTACTTCTCCTGCCTTGTAAATTCAAAAATATGCTCGCCATAATGCATGTGTTGTTAAGATATATAGCGTTACAGGCCAACCCACTGAAAGGCGGACTGAAATATAGACCAAATAAAATCCTGTACATAAATCTGTTAAGTTGAAAGCCGCTATAACGTTACTTATGATTTGCTTATTTGAAACGACAAAACCGTAAGTGCAGTGTTGTCTAGTATCTAATGGAAAGGGAAGATAAAGGCCGTAGCTAAGGGGCTTTTTATATCACATTTTGGGGAGCTATCTGGCATTCACCTGAAGACGTGGAAGACAACGAGAAACACTTTGGTGGTAACGCTGCAGAGATTGGAAAAGGATACTTCCCGTAGAACGAATCTAAATCGTTACCTTTACGCTATTAAGGAGAAGATTAAATTCGGGGAGAGCTTCATACAGTGCAGTGTAGGTATATTGTATTTGTATGGGTAGATTGTAATTGTGTAGGTATATTGTATTGTGTGGGTATATTGTATTTGTATGGGTAGATTATATTTGTGTAGGTATATTGTATTGTGTAGGTATATTGTATTGTGTGGGTGTATTGTATTTGTGTAGGTATATTGTATTTGTATGGGTAGATTGTATTTGTGTAGGTGTATTGTATTGTGTGGGCATATTGTATTTGTATGGGTAGATTGTAGTTGTGTAGGTATATTGTATTGTGTGGGTATATTGTATTTGTATGGGTGGATTGTATTTGTGTAGGTATATTGTGTTGTGTGGGTATATTGTATTTGTATGGGTAGATTGTGTTTGTGTAGGTATATTGTATTGTGTGGGTATATTGTATTTGTATGGGTAGATTTTATTTGTGTAGGTATATTGTATTTGGGTAGGTATATTGTATTTTATGGGTATATCGTATTTGTGTATTTTGTAATGTATGGGTATATGGTATTTGTGTAGGTATATTGTATTGTGTATGTATATTGTATTAGTATAGGCACATAGTATTGTGTGGGTGAATTGCTAATACGTGTAATGCAATTTGTGCTGTTCCGTTTATGTATGTGTTATTGTACTGTGGTGTCTGTACTGGTGTAAGACTGCTGCCACCGGGTGAAAACCCAATTGCAGTAAGCAATAATAATAATAATAATAATAATCTGGCATATTTTGTCTTCTCGCTTCCTGTTTCGACACGTTTGATGATGCGTAGGCTACAGTATATAAAAAATATAATTTTACCAGCTGCCTTGTTTGGATGTTGATGTTGATGTCCTGCCTCAACAGAAGAATATATTCTGAGGGTGAAAACTGGCCTTTTATAGGGTGTGACGTCATAGAAATTAACGTCTGTTAGAAATTCACTGACGTCGTGGAGGCACATACTGGCTGCATCTCTTGCGCTGAAAACAAGCTGTAACTTTCGGTGGCACTACAATAAGTTCCTTCCAAAGTACAAGACACCGCATTCCACAGTCACAGACATAAGAACCTCAAATCTCGTATATAGTGACGTATTCCGAAACAGGGCGCTGGGAAGCATGTTTGGACCTAGGTGAAGAAGCTGGGTAAAATTGTGTAATGACGAACTTTATAAATTTTGTTCCTAAGAAACTATCACTGCAGTGATCAAATCAAGGAAGATGGGACCAGCGATTAATCCTCAAACATTCAGGTTGGAAAATGTGAACGGGTTAGGTCACTTTGGAGACCTAGGTGTAGGTGGGAAGATAATATTAAAATGGATCGTTTATGAATAGTGTATGAAGAAATACACTGGAATCTTCTGGTTCAAGAAGGAGTTCAATGGCATTCTCTAATGCACACGATAATAAACCCAGGTGGTAATCTCTTGCGTAGCTAAGCGACTGCAAACTTCTCAAGCAGGACTTGTCTTCCTGAAGTTAATTACCTGTGTACTAACTTACGAGATACCTAACGTCGTTGCCTAGAATTTGCCATTCCTTCTTCATATTCTCGATGTCCCTGGTTCAGATATTGACTCAGAAGCTTGTCTAGTGTCACACTTGCACGTGATTTTCCTCAAGTCCTTCTCCAAGCGGAACTAGCATTTCAACACCTTTATCAGCCCGTTGTAGGAAAACACTACTAGATTTTGAAACAGAATTTTCTGTGTACCAAGCAAAAGGTTCGTAACGATCAGTTAACCCTTTAAAGACGAAGCTTATCTGTTTTATATAAAGACTCGGTGCGTACCGCTCTGTAAACACTCTCCACTTCGGCTATAAAAACCAGTCTCTTAATGCTGTATAAGGCAAAAGTTGCTGTTTGTTCTGAGATCCGTACAAAACACATAAAAGCAATGTGGTCACCACGTAGAATTTTTTAATGTTAAACCTGGTGGTACGTAAAGCTACCGCTAGGCTTTAAAAGGTTAAAACACTGTGTTTGCTTAGCAGTTCTGTGTGGATCACACCAGTTCATATTTCACAGTTACACTCTGACATGGCGCGCTTGTCCTCAGTGTTGGATATAGACAAGAGTAATCAGTTTAATAAAGGACGAAGTTGCAAATAAGAATAAGTGCTTGTGTCTCACACTGAATTTAATAAGGCCAGGTCTTCAGTGCGTTGTTCCGATGGTACAATTCAATTGTGATAGGACTCTCAAATTCGTTGAAAGTATTATAAAGTTATACGCTTTTCGAATAGTGTAAAAAGAACAAATTGCAGCGACCCATGTCAGCATTTAATTAAACTCTCTCCCAGGCAAATAAATTGGACCCAGAAAGTCGAAAGTCAGGTGGAGCCACTTATAATTCTGTCCTTCCCATAAACATCAGAGTGTGGGTTCCTTTCTGCACATTTTAGTCCCAGCCACTTTGTGTATTTTGCGAAAAACGGTGGTAATGTGTCGGGGCCAGCCTGAACATCGTGGGTCTTATTTCATTCTTTTTGGCCCTCTGACTTGCATTCCACACTTCTGTCTCTCTTTTCGTACTCCGCCTTTCTTCATTTCGCTCTCTCATTATATACGAATATTTCTGTAACAACCAGCCATACATTTATGGGTTCAATGTTGTGCTGTCTTATTTTATTAACACGTCAGATTACCAAATATAAATTACGTATAAATTCATAAGCCGTATTAAGAATCTCTTTGATTGGTCTATTTGAATGAAGCTCTAAATATCGGCTTCTTTTTTCCAATGAAATATTCGTATTTCACAAGTTATTTTTTCGCATTAAATTTACTGAACCACAAGCTTGTCTGTTTAATTTATGCAGGCTTTCAATATGGACTGTGATAGATTACTGAGCTGAAAGCACTAAGTTAATAGGATCTGTAACACCTTTAAAAGCGGTGGATCATCCACACCGCCTTTGTTACATTTAGTATCTGTGTGTGGGTGTGCAAGACTTTCGACCCTTAGTCACACATATATGTTTTATATTTTCTGCTTTAAATCTTATTATCTCGTAACACCGGGCGCGTTTTAGTGGGAAGTCTGTGGGATTTTAGAAGTTCCTGTTCATTAAGAACATTTGTTTCGAAATGTTTCAAATGTTTAAAAAGCGTTTGTATTTGTAGAGTGAATAGCTGCCTTTATTATACTCAGTGACTGGGTAATGTAGGAGTCAATTCAATAACAATTCTGTACGGAACTACTGATGCAGTTTGCACCTGCTTCAGCGTTGTCGATGACGTAGAGTATTGATGAAGATAAAAAAAACACATAAATACACGAAGAAGATTGAACGAGGCCTTCTTGTTAGCCTTGAGTTTGTTCTGACATATTTGGCAGTGGAAAGTACCAAAGTTTCGGAGTTCCTTATTGACATTTCGTGTGGAATAGAATATAAAGTGAACATTGACGATTGTTATAATAGAACATGAAGTGAACGTGTGAAAGTTTTATAATAGGCAGAACATAAAGTGAAAATGTGTCGTTGTTGTAACAGAATATAAAGTGAGCACTCACCGTAATTGATTCTTATGCCTTCTTCGCACAAAAGCGTTGGAGGGTCGTATCTGTCTATAGCTTACTTACGCGTCATCTCTGTAACTGTTGGACGGATTCCGATACACAGTTTTATTGAACGTGTACATTAACATGGGATGTGCTAACTTAATTTTGTCCTGTATTGTTTCAACGTGGGTATCAAGACACGATTGAGATATATAAATCTGTATACTTTCAAGTATTTTAACTGTAGAACTTTTTGTGAGATTGTGTTTGTCGCTGGACGCCATATCCATTTACTGTTGATAATATTTTAGCATAGTCAGTCATACCTTTCTGACTGCATTTCGACAAATATTCACTGTATCTGCTAAGTTCCAAATAAAATTTGTACGAATTTACGTCACGCATGGACAACCTGTTTGGACGAACATATATCAAGTTATGTATAAAATTAACATAAAACAGCTGTGGTCATATTAGACCGATATAAACAAATAACTTTTTGTGTAGAACTCAATACCAGATATTTTTGTCGTATACTGATATGAAATTTGCGGTCAGACGTATACTGCCACCGCGTTATGATTCTACTTTATGGAATTTGTTTAAGAAAGGACGGGGTGTTCTGTGTTTCAAATGCGACTTATTTGTTCGTTTGTTTAATTTTTGCGACTGCAGAAGCATATTAACGATAAGCGAATTTTAAGAATTTAATCTGAAAATTGTACAACGAAGGACTGGAAATGGCAAGGTGAACTGCTCTTTCCGTATGTAATGTTTGAAGTTAACCTGGCCAGCAGAAGTCACCAGGTCTGTTGACCACTGCTATCTTCTGATATCATCTTATTTCATTCAAATTATCTTACTGGTTACAGCAACCGTAATCAGTCAGTGCATGTGCTTTAATGAGCAATTGCCTGGCATCATGTGATAACCTTGCTTTACTCCTTCAGACGAATTACTGAAGACTGCAGAACTTATCGCATTGTCTATGGCAGTGTACTCGTAGTAATATTTTATCCGTTTAGACATTGTCTCGTATAAGTGTGTTGAGTTCAGTTATGAGTACAAAACTTTCCATAAATTTCTTTCTGTAGCCCGTTACGTTAGGTTCCTACTCTACATGGTACACAGCCCAAAGATGAGGTGTAACAAAGAAAGGACAAGCTTGTGTTTCTCCTTCATGTAGAAGTTCACTCTAGCACAGGCCTTGAGGGCCCACAACGGGAGCAGAGGTACAACTGTACTCTTCATTTAACCTCGGCGTTACATTGGGGTCGGTGGTCAACGCCACGCCCCAGACGCGTTACGTCTGGGAAGGACCCGGTACCCATAGTACAGGAGGCTGAGTGGGACCCAGGGCTGATCTGGACAGGTGCGGATTCAATCCCCGGACCGTCCAGCCTGTAGCGAGTTGCTATACCGACTACGCTATGTCGGCCCACGTCTCCTAGTGCTAGAGCGAAGTATGTGTCTTGAAAGATCGGATTCTTTATTTATATTGCTACTGCGATGTACACACCAGTGTCACATGCTGTTTCCGGGATCCTAATTACATGTTTTGAGATGTCTGGAGTCTGAAGCTGTCAACACGCCCGACGGTCACGTTTATGTAAGTGCGAAGTTTGAAGGAGTGACATCTATGCCAAAGAACCCCTGGGGAAAGGTTTATGTGATTGAATGTGTCATAGCTTGAAAAATCACAGGTTATATCCAACAGGAAATGAGGACACTTTAGAAGTTTTGTTTGCGTATGAAGTTATTTCTGTAATGATTACAGGTGAATCACGTGAGCATGCAGATTCTCTGGAACCTCATTAAACCATCCTTCTTGCAGAATATCCCGTTGAACAAACACTACTAATGGCATGGCTGCATTCTCTTATTCTTGAAGCTGTTTTCTCCAAACGTTGCCCTTCAGGCTCGCCCTCGTGTAGTCTTCTTGACTTGCATAATATAGGCTTATAACACTTGCCAGTTCCTGTCATGCTTTCCGTGGAAATTCAACTAGCCTATTCTGTGTCGGAAGCACATGCATGTAGGCAACCGCTGACAAGTCACCACCGTACGCAGCCTACTGCTTAACCCTGAACATAAGGCGGGGGTGGCGAAGAGAGGGGAGATCGGAATTTCATAATAGTGGTGATACGTTGGTGTCATACTGGGTGAGAACCAAAGCCAGCGACGTGCTACCCGCGACTCGCGACTCTTTTCCATCACGCTGAAATTTTCCTTGAACACAGCAGATATAAGTTCTCACTTATACCTCAGCCTTGAAAGGGACTGGTAGGCGAAACTAGTAGTTTCAATTCCAGAACTTAAAGCCTTCAAATCTGCTTTCAAATTCCTTTAATATTTTATCAATACACAGAATATAGACAGACGCATCCAACGTACGATCAGTGCGACTTTGAACGCTCCTTATGTGGGTTAGCACACATTTCATCAGCACAAACTTCCATAACTGCAGTTTGCCTTTGAAAGAATCGATGGTTCCATTCATTTATTGATGGTCTTGTTTTCACCTTAGGGCTTAGTGTTAAGCCTATTCAGTTTAGCGGTAAGATCTGTGAGGAAACAAGATCTAGCGACCACCGAGATTTGGTCAGTTGTGGAGGAAAATCGTCTGTGCCCTGAATAAAAATCACGGTTGTTGGATAAACCTTTTGAATCTGAATAAGACTTTCCTCTGCTCAGCCAACAAG
The DNA here is from genome assembly GCA_013340265.1 of Coptotermes formosanus. Lineage (NCBI taxonomy): Eukaryota > Metazoa > Arthropoda > Insecta > Blattodea > Rhinotermitidae > Coptotermes > Coptotermes formosanus. Next base: position 95,553 of record BLKM01000150.1, read on the forward strand.
TTGATGTATGTGCTGTCAAGTCCGTGTGATGCTATCAGTGTCGTGTAATAATTGTTTGAACTGCATATGTTGAAAAAGCCTAGCCTGGATAGAGTTTGGTTTTTACTTCGCAGCATTTATCGCACATTGCAGACTTTATACATAGAGCTTGCTGAGCAATGACACAGTGGTTGCGTAAAAACTTATGGGTAAACGGAGTGTGTTTTTTTACAAAGCCCAACTAAGCCAACATTTTAGTAGTCGTCATTGGAGTGCTGTCTGTGGTGATTGTCCCAGGTTTATGAATGGGACCATTCATTACTAGAAGGCTCATATAAAAGCTTTAAAATATGCCTTTACCTCTAATCTTTCCGTGGTACAGTATCGTCTTCCACTTCTCCTCATTAAAATTTCCGTCGTTAAAGACCATCTGCAAGAAATAACTGGGAGGCGTCACAGTCATCAGTTGCCAGGCCTAGTGGAAGGCTAAAAGTTGAAAGTGTGATCTTGCCTCAGTGGTTGTTTAGTGCTACCGGACATAAGTTTCACTTTTCGGGTGACAGTACTTCGAGAAAACTGGACTTACTCAATAGCACTACAGATTTAGATTTTTTAAAGTTATTAGATAATGAATTGCTTGCCAGGAGTAAACTTTATTTAATCACATTACCATCTTCAAAGGGTTATTTCTTCGTCCTTATCCAAGATTTGTGTGATTTTATAAGAAGAAATGATACCTGCTTTAGCTTTGTTAACAGTTTGAGAATATATTGCTTCACGCAATATTAAATTACGTTTCAAATCTGAAATTTCGTTTCTACTGATTTCGCTGTTATCGAGATATTTAGCTATGTAGTCGTTATGCGCGGTCATAAAGTGTCTTTTATCATTATAGTACTTTCTAATGGCAACATTGATATTGCATAATAAAGAAACATTTTTATTAACATTGACGGAGAGACACTTATTGTTCTATTTTTAATTACAATTATGCAGGAATGTTACCGATTTACTTTATTGCCGTTTCAATGTGAAGCCATTTTATTCTCATGTCACAAAAGGAATCAAAACACGAAAACCTTTACATCTAAAATGAAAAATTCAATATAGTTCCAAGGCATTCGCCTTGATACGTACAGGCTTCTGCGTCACTTCCGGTCGGACGTTATAATGTTATCAGTAAGCCAATACTGGTGTTTGCACATCCGCAACACGTTAACTGGACGACATACCTGTTGCAGTTGGCCGTCAAGTTATTTTGATATCCACAAATAACTATTTATAAGTGGGTCACTGAGGGATGTGAAGGTAGTGAGTGGAACAGTTGCTTTTTTATGTTGCCACGAAACGGGTAGAATTGCATCGGCGTATGTCGCGGCTTTGACAAGAAAATCAGTAAAGGGCCTCTTAAATTTTGAATTGCTCCGCATGCAGCATAACATTGCGTCACGTACAAAATATTTCCCGTGATATGCAGGTAGGCGGGACGGACCTGATGAATTCAACTGCATAAGTTTTATGGTACTTTCAAATTGATGACGAAGGGCAGTCAGCTTCCTAAACGTTGTTTGTTATTAAGCGTGCCGCCAACAGTGACCTGTGGCCACGGACCATGGTCACAGACCTCTAGAGAATGAACTGACCGTCGTCAGAGATTTTTAGAGAATGGGCCTTCTCGAAGCTGACGATTATTTCCAATTTTTTTTCTACTTTCTCTTATTCCCTGCATATATTTTGGTATTTCTTGTCCTTTATACTAGCGGACTTCGATTCCCTAGAATGTTCTTTAACCTTCGTTTTATTTGGCTTAGAGAAGAGCAAAAGAAGAATAAATGGCAAGAAATAAAAATAAATTTTGTAGTAGGGAAGATATCCTTCAGCATTCGTACAAATGTCCTTGGTCTTGTCCTTTATGTATAAGCACGTTTGTAAATACTTGCGGACCTTGAATGATGAAATAGCTTCGTTCACGTCTATTTTTTATCTTCAGGTGGTCCAGATTTGAACGAACAAAGGGAAGACAAAGAGGCCGGCAAAGAGTAAAATAAATATGCTAGATATATCACTTACCTCGTCCGTGCGCAATATATGACTTTCTTGTAACTGGACTTGAAGTGGCCACTTTGGAAGGAATATGGGTCAAAGCATATTAACCCTTTAAAGACGAAACGTATCTGTTTTATATAAGGACTCAGTGCGTACCGCGCTGTAAACACTCTCTATTGCTGTTATAGAAACCAATCTCTTAATGTTTTATAAGGCAAAAGTTGCTGTTTGTTCTGAGATCCGTACAGAACACATAAACGCGATGTGGGCACCATGTAGAATTTTTTAGTGTTAAACCCGGTCGTATGTAAAGTTACCGCTAGGCTTTAAAAGGTTAAAGGTCTTTAGATGAGGAATTCTAAACTACTGCCCGAAGCCTGATGTTTTGTATAAGGCCGTTGTCACATTAGGAGCTTCCAGTGTGACCACGCGCATCTGTACCTGTATGTTTGTTTCAGTCTGACGGCTACACACGACTGCGTGCGATCAGTTAGTCGTATAAAATCGCTGCTAATGTGACCGCGGCCTAGTTGTGGCAGAGGCGATTCGAGTCGTACAAGATATTCATTGTAGGACGTCGCGCAAGCCCCGCGTAAGCGCTTGGCTAGTCTACGCGAGCATGTTCGCAACTTCGTAATTTCGAAACTCCATATCTGTATACGAAGGGATTTATGTAGATACTGCATTATTTGAAATTTCTAATGCGTGATGCCAGAAACGCGCTGTTCTTTACCCTTTTGTATGTTTCTTAACATGGAATGTGATGGCGCGATGTTCGCGATGTTATTAGGATTTGGAATGAAGCAGTCACCTATTTCAGGTTTTCTTTCGGTATTACCGTGGAGACACGGAAGAAGTGGCTACCCTTCGTGGTGTGTTGGTCTTACTGCTTAGTATATAAAGGACTTCTTGTTCAATTTCAACTGTCTTCACTCATTTAAAGTTATCAGTAACTAACTGCACGGAGCAGAATCCTTGTTGAAAAGACTATATGTTTCTGCTAGTGAAGGAATGTCCCGCATTTTCTAGAACCGAAATTTCCAGTGCCGTGTTCACAAGAGGTCTATATGTCTCTCTACTGAGCCAGTCGCCAGTAGTCCTCACCTTCGCATATTATTGACCATTTATTTAATATCTCGCATCTATGCCTGCAGCCGGTAAAGCGCAAAGCGGCCGGATGTCCGAAAATTCGTTGTTTGATTCCTCGAGGGCATAAAGACATTTATCTGATGTCCAAAGCGTCCAGACCGGTTTTTGGAGCCCCCTCCACCTTCCTATTCAATGGGTATCGGGACGCTTTCACTGGCGGGGCGGTGCGTGAAGTTGTAAATAATGCGAACTGTTATGCATTTATTGCTTACCAAATACGTATTAAGATGTGGAGGAAATTTTAGTTCCTGTAATGTTAACAGGTGTAGTTAACATCTAATTAGCGTCTGAGCGACGTAGGTCATTGAGAAAGGTTCACGCTTGTTTCTTAGAAATCGTCCTTAGGTTTCCAAGAAGTTTACACAGCACACTACCTCAGCGGGGCGTGTCTTGGCTGTCCGCTCAAGGACGGACGTATGCAGTGTACCGATAACGTATTAAATACGTACAGTACGTGGAACCGCAATAAGACCACATTCTTCTCGTGTCAGTATCTCGGTAACCGTTAAACTTCTGATACAGGTATGTTCGGATATATCGATGTAAATTAATTTAAGGATCGTTCTCCCGAATTATGGTAGACTCCTCTTGAAACACTCTGTATATACTGCTATAAATCCGTAACTTATTCGAGCGAGCTGGCAGGATTTTGAAACAAACTCTGCTTTTAAATTGAAAATTACTTTAATTTAAGCTTACTTAGCGGAGGGAGTAAAACACCTAACAGCGAATTTATGGTCAAGTGTGTTTCTGTGTTTGTGGTCGCCTACACCATTCGCTGAACATGTACATAAGACACCAATGAATATTCTCATGAGCATTATGGTAAGGCAGCTGGGCAGGTAGGTTACTTTTTACTGTCAACTTTATGGTGATGGTGTGTGTAATATATGAGCCACATAAGACGGCACTGACATGAATAAAAGTCAGCGTGCTGTCTGCTGACCTATATTGTAAGGCAGTAAATACTAGATTGATAAATTTAACTTGGCAGCTCCAATATCCTGCGACATACTGTATAGACTTTTTTTCGCCGTTTTTATCGTAAAACTTAATGGCGCTTTTTGACCCGTTGAGAACAATTCGCCAGGAGGCTTGTAATTGTAGTAGGCGAATAATGACTTACCCCTTTCGTATTGTAATGTTCTGTACGACGTTCGTTAAACTTAATGCTTCTAGTGCAGTTTTCCGCTTTTCATTCAAACTCAGTTTGTGAGATATTCGAAAGTTACTCATTATCAAAATAATAACAACGTCTGGGTTTATGATAGGGACTATAAAGCATTGTGTTTAATATTCATGACCTACCTCAAACAAAATAGTGTGGGGATGAGCCTGGAGGAACGTACCTGTGTGGCTGTCCCAGAGTTCTAAGTGACTTTAACAAACTGATTGTTACAGTGTGGACGACAAATGATTCCGGTGAGGATTAAACACGGATATCTCGCCTGTGGGATTGCCGTGAGGTATCAGTTGCAGTTACACGAACTGGCATTCTTTTTTTCTGCACAGATAGTTCTATGTGTACATGATGCATAAAGGCTGAAAGGCAAATTGTCACCTGTGTGTAGGGACAAATTCATGAGTATATTTGTATATAAGTAGGCATGCTGAATCTCGGCAGTGGATGGCGGGAGTGTTCATCTTCTGTCTTTGACCGTATTGCCCATTAGAAAAGAGAACATAGGCCGCCCTATACGTAGTTATTCACGACGTAATGTGTTAACTTTTGGTTCTTATGTCTGACGGATTTCCTGCAGAAATATTTTATAAAATAGAGCTGATTCAAAAGGGGTGTAAATATATCATTACTTGGATGCTGAATAAATTTTAGGAAGCGAACAGGTACTTAGCTAACTAATGTTTTTACTTCTGAATTTACAATTAATAGGCAAAAGAACCTTCCTCATCTTCAGATACATCGTGGTACATCTGTGAAAACGTACAACGCATTCCTGCTCGTCGGACCTAGGTTACTACTGTTTTATTTAAATTAGTAGGCTATGTTTGAAAATAGGAGACTTCTCTAGCTGGAAGTGCGTGTTTTGTATGAAGGAGTATAGGGGAACTGGAGGTATAGTGCCATGCACTCTTAACTTCGGCATTAAATGGAGATGAGCAGCCTACCTCCCTGGTCGCTTTACACCTGGAGAAAGGGATACCGGTGTCCACTGAACAGGAGGCTGGGTGGGCTGTACAGCCGGTCTGGACGTTTTGAAAAAGAGAAGATGGCGTACCTTATTTGAAACCAAGGTAGATAAAAATAATTAGGAGGACAGATTTTAGTTTAGGTTACAGTTTTGAATTTAATTAAAATTTATTATATGGTTTCAAAGATGAGTCTCCTTTTTAGGCGAATCACCTTTTTGGACAGACAGAAGACAGACACTGCTGTCCTTTTCGTGCTCATTTTATGAACGCAGCTGAAAGAAAGTTGTAATATTAAATTAAGTTCTGTGACGGTACTTCGAGCATATTTATAGCTGGTCGTTTGAAGCTTCGTGCAGTGCGAGATAACATTAAGTGAGATTTTATAAGCATATGCTTGGGATAGTACAGATGTGGCAACTGAAAGAATTTTTTGTTGTGTCCCGTGTATTTCCTGGCATGACTCTGTGTACTACCTGTGGCTGGAAAAATTCACAGGGGAAACACAGGCGACTGCTTAGTCAATAAAGCTGCCGGTGGTGATTGAACTTGTTTCAAGGGAAGTAACGGTTGCTGGCTGTTCGTTTTTATTACATTTGGTCAAGATATTAAAAAACTGAAGTCAGGCCACACACACACACACACACACACACACACACACACACACACACACACACACACACACACACACACACAC
>BLKM01000150.1:101642-121916 GCA_013340265.1 Coptotermes formosanus
CACAGACACACACACACACACACACACACACACACACACACACACACACACACACACACACACACACACACACAGACGTCGTGGTGATCCGATAAGCCTACTCTTTAAGCTGAGGAAAGGAAGTTGGCTAAAAGCAGTGAAAGTATTCGTAAATAACGTCCTGCACTAACCAACTCCATGAAGCCGAGTCCTTCCTAAGAAGCTAACAGGTCCTTAACTAGTCACGAAATTCCCCGCTTTGTATGGAAACCGAAGGTTAGTTACCGCATTGACAACAGCGTCCGCCACCTATCCCTATCCTGAGCCCGCTCAATCCAGTACATGCCTCGCCATCTCATTTCTTGAATATCCATAGTTCCTCCCATCTGCGCCTAGCTCTTCCAACTGATGCTCTGCACACAATGTTAAAATTTTCGGACAAGCTGGGTATGAAACAGTATCAGTGTGCGTTTAGAATGATACGTGCGTGTTAATTGAAGCTTGTTACCGACTATGAAGACTATAGTTTAAGAAATGCTTATGCAATACGAAGGTCAAAGTCCCTTTTTGGGGTGGGTGTGCCGTTCGCATAATGTAACGAATACTTCTGCACATCCTTTACGTTCCGTTCCAATTAATGCAGCTTATCTAGAGTAGGTGTCGCAAATCAAAACCTCTCTTATCACACCCCTCTTTCGGAATGACAAAATTAACTACCCAACTTTTCTGGTCAGTTTCACTATTTGGGATTACTTCCTTTTACCATTGACCCAGGACAGGGCGGGTGCATGACTTGGGGTAAATCACGCTCAGTTGCTGCCGACAGATGTCTCTGAAGCTACCACAACCCATGGCCTCAGGTTCCGTCGATCAGGAAGGAAAAGTTTATTCAGTTAAATGACCGGTTTTTGCGTCCTGGTTTACACAGATATTCCTGAATCGGACGGTAATTTTAGGACTGTTTTTCGTTGATTGTCTGTATGCTTTACTGTTTTCAGAAAGCCGGTATGCGCCATAATATTAGTTTTCTGCAGTTGGTAGGGTTATGTAGCTGTATCTTTACGTATGAGATCCCGTTCTGGTATGCGATCACCAGTGAGGAAGTGCAGACCGTTAGTCACAATTGTGTTTATACTGTATAATATAAAACAAGGTAAACACAATAGCAATGGACGGTCTGTAGGCCTCCTTCCTCGCTGTTATATAGGTGTTGTAATTGGTTGCCATTTGACAGATTAAAAACAATAAGCGCCAGGGTATCGTAGAAAGTGCAGTAACAGGGATACGGGCTGGACAGTCGAGGAATTGGGGTTGCATACCGGGCAGGGGCAAGATATCTGTCTCTGCTTCAAAACGCCCAGACCGGCTATGAGACTTATCCAGCCACCTTTTCAAGGGGCACCATCGGCGCTTTCCTTGGGAAAAATGCGGCCGGGGCGTGAAGCTAACCACTCACCTACGTATAATGTCGAGGTTGGGAACGAGTGGAGCATCACCTCCACTCTTCCATGTGCCTTTATGACATGAACAGGGAAACGTTACAACTTCAACATAACCTTTATTTAAAGACAGAACAGAACTTGAGGAAGGGCTTTTGGTAGTAGTTCAAGAATTGTTTACCATGTAAACCGCTTTCGTGCATTTTTTATCGTGTAAAACTGTATCATCAGCGTTATTTATAGTTTCTTGAGCCGGGTAAAGGGGCCCCTTATTCTCTCCTTTTACCATTAAACGAAGTTACAGACATTGCATTTATTTCTTTGCAGTTAAAGAAACCCCGCTTCCTGAAGTAAGCATTCTGCAGAAAATAAATTTCGAAATGGTCTCCTGCTTCTTAGTCAGTGCTTGAAATAACAACGCTTTCCGGCAGTCCAGAACTCCTGTAACTTTAAGTCGTTAAAACGACGGAGCAGAGAGATGAAAGAGACAGCCGTCTTTTTACGAATATAAATGACCAGTAGATCTGAGACTGAGAATTTGGTAGGCGCTGTATTTTCCATGTGTTTCGTTGTGCAACATTATATGCAGAGTGTACTGGGACATGTTATAAATGCTAGTCAGTGAAGCGGCAACTCAGAGGAACTGAACCGTGCTGAATATTTATAAAGTGCGGGGTACTGTGGATCACGAAACTGTCCTTCAGTCCTCTTACTTGAAATTTAGAATCTAAAATTTTAGGATTCGTTGCGTAGTATGAAAAATTCTGTATTTTTAATGCTGTCACAATCTGAATAAAATGTCTAACATATTTTTAAACTTAAGTAGTTGAACTTCCATCGTCTAGAGGACAAAAAAAAAAAAAAGATAAGAATCATAAAGGATAAAATGTTTTGTGTTTCGGTAACATCCCACTCTCTGGGAGTTACACGCCGTTAAAGTTGTTTTAAGATGATTTGCTTCGTGACCTTTGTCCATCGTCTGGTGTTTTGCAAGTAGCAGGAGTAATAAAAATATAGTGCATAGAGCACGACCTTCTGGTGACGGGCTGGATCGGTCTGTGTTGGTAAGACCTACTCATTTGTTGCGTGAAGTCCATGAAGCTAATAATCTTAAATATGATGTTCTACTGGAGTCTTGAATCGTATGTAAATGAATGGGTGTTGCTGCCATACATCTTCTGATTAGACTCTTATAAAAGCATGAATACCGAAGTTTTTCCAGTTGCTTTAAATGGTCTCCATAAAGAGGAGCTCAACTTTTGTATTGGCCACTGAATGTTGTTTTGATATTATTCATTTCGTGAATAATAATAATAATATTATTATTATAATTATGTATTATATATAATAATAATAATATTATTACTACAATGTTATTATTGTTAGTCAGTCGCACTCACCAACAAATGCACATAATAAGATATAAACTGTAGAAAAGTTTCAAAAAACTGCTACATATTTCGGCGCCGAGGCGCCATCCTCAGGGGATCTCAAATATAAAGCACCAGTATCTCAATTTAGGAAGTACAATGCCAAGTATTAAGATATTTAAAAATATTAAAATTATAAAATATGTAATAGTAGGTATAAAATTACAGCGTTTTTGCTGTTATATGTATCATAAGTGTGAGAAGTTTCAGGCCAAAGTCCCTTGTCTGTTTGCATTACGTGCAGTACATGCCTACAAACATCTGAGTCCATCCCGTGCAGTCCAAGAGGATATAGTCCCAGTGGCATGTATCAGTGTGTATGGTGCCAAGAGCTACCGTCTGAGTGACCAGAACAAAGTTGGGCAGGGCATGTGGCTTGCGTGGGAGAAACGGGCAATACATACGAAATGTTAGTAGATACTGTACAAGTATATCTGATGGTATGAGACGACGTTGGTGATTCAAACGCAGATGGGAAGATAATATTAATACGGATCGTAGAAGGATAGGGTGTGACGATGTGAAGTAAGTGTAGCAGGCTTAGGATAGGTTGCTACAGTAATCTCATGTGAGTCAGGTAGCGAGTTTTCGGAGTGTCAGAAATGAATAGACGTGAATATTGTGAACAGAGGTGGTGTATTCAGTAACGTGAGAGGTTTATTGAGAAATTTAAAGCCGTATGATGTCACGAGTACTATGTTTAGCCGAAAATATCATGGAGTGGCGCATCTACAGGTAAAGAGTAAAATTGTCCCTGTCAGTGCTATGACAGCATAAGAAAGGAGTAGATGTATAGATCCACTCTTTTATAATCTCGACACTAGATGGGATGAGTGGCAGCTTCGTTCCCCGACCGTCCCACCACCGAGAGAAGAGCAGTCGGTACTTTTGCGTAGGAGGCTACTTGGGCCACAGAACCTTCCGGTACGCTTCGTAGGAGAGAAAGACATTTTTAGGTCTGGAATCGAAAGGTGTTTCCCCGGTTGTCCGGACAGTCCCAGTTGCAACGTTCACTGTTTTAGACCGCACACAACGTGTTTTTTTATTTGCTTGTTATCCCGCCTGGGGCGTGGGTGTTTCCGCTGTTACTCTGATCCCTGCGTTGTCTTGTGATAGCACTAGAGCCCTGCTGGATATCGAGAGGGCTGCGTGTCTCATAATGAAGAAGGTACGTGTGCAGGTCTCATCGTGAAAGGAGGAGAGCATCCGAGCGAGGCTAGACAATATATCCGGTTTCTTAGAATATTTTTATAGGCTACACGTATTCAAGGTTACCATTTTATGTCGATTGGCCTATATGAGCCAGTCTTATATAACATTCTTGTTTTTCTTATAATTAACATCTTTACAACTAAATTAGTTTTAAGGCAGCTGTTGTATTTCTGTATTGTTTTTCTGCTAGCATACATGCGCTTGTCTCTTTTTGCAAACAGGTTTCTTCACGGGAATTCATTCGGAGAACGTATGTAGGGGCCGTGTGGCAAGGTCTGTCCATTTTTGGTGGTGTTTAATTCAGGATTACCAGCCACAAATGACGATTATGAACTGTTTAAATTCTTAATAAGTGGACTGTAAATGAACGTGAGGAAACACTTTGTTCGGCACACAGTGGTTCATAGAGTCTGTAATATGGCTGAGCAATGTACCTCACATGTCGCCTTTCGTTCGTAATCAGAAATGTGACCGTTTCAGATATTTATTCGACATTGAAATCACTGTGGTGGAGAACTCTATGTAAGTTTTACATGCGTTTTAAATAGTCCTGTATATGTATGATTCTAATCTCGCATCCTGGATGGCGTAATTGGTCCAGCGACTAGGCTGCGGGCTGCATAACCGACGGATCGTGATTCGATTACCGTTAGTGGCAAGAGCCTCCCATTCACTGGGTACCAGGTCTCTTTTCCTGGGGCACAGGCCTAAAACAGCCATTGCCTAAAGCTGACCACTCAGTCCCATCTAGTGTCGGAGTTAAGAATTCATGGATCTGTGTGTGTGTGTGCGCGCGCGTGTGCGTGCATGCGTGCGTGGGCGCGCGCGCGCGCAATCCCTCAAAATGCCCTCATGGCAAACAATAAATAAAACGTTGCTTGCTATATGGAGTTTACTGTTTCATTTTCACAAAAAAATCAGTCACAGCCAACTCTGTTTTTATCTCTTTATTTGGAGATTTGAGCTACAAGTTTCGGCCTGTTATGGCCATCATCACGCTCCTCTAAAAAACATGAACGTTGAAACTCTACTTCATTATTTACATCGTGGTAGTATGGTGTTCCTAATCACATATCGCCTGCTTTGCTGTCGCTACAAAATTATGGCAGAATTTAGACTCTGTACACCAAGATTTTGCTGTATTATTGCCTAGTTCAGGGCCCGACAAGGTTTCTTGTGTCGTGCAACCTCTTATTACACTTAAACATGTAATAAATAATCCACTTGTGTCAGCATTGTTTATCTGAATTATAGCTACTTTGCTTCTGTGTGTAGCATGTGTACATTTATATGTAGCTAACTACGTGTGCAGTAGCTTATTTTATGTGAGTTTTGTGGTCCTTATGGCGGTCACTAGAGAGACTTCTGTCTTACGGAATGTGTTGCCGTGTAGTCTGGTATAATCGTACAGGCATTGTAGAGGATCCTGCTACCTGCATGAACAGTTCTCTGAAATATCAGAAAAATTAAAGCAGATTAAACCGCTTCATGACCCACAATACAATAATCGCCACCTTACATGCTGATGTCAAAATTACTTTTATCTTCAATAACGCCACTTGTCACACAGTATAATATCACAATATCTTGTTTAGTTACGTTACAATATCTCGTTGACACTGACAGGAAAGTGTACTGGGCAGTTTTCCAAACTTATTTTCAGGCCATTATAATCTAATAGACAAAACTTTTAGTATTTACACATTAAGGTCTTCTGGGATTTGACGCCCTTTACTTCTGATATGTGTAGGTATCGACTATTCCAGTAAGGCAGCAGGTTTCCCAGGAACGTTTGTAGTACCTGTCAGAATACACGGTGTCGCGTTGTGAGTGGCCATAACATTAATACCATTTGCCGTGAGAACGCAAAATCTCACTGCACAGTGTGTTTGTCAGATTGTGTCCTGGACTGGCGTGGTATAAACATCTACACGTGCCACAGTTTGCCGACCTTGAACTAGTCTTTTCGTGATTCCACAAGGTATAACTTGTTTCAGCCACTAGACGCAAAGTGGTCCAGGCATGTAAAACAGACGCGTGCTTGGAACAGTTTTAACAGTCTCCGCTGTTTTCTAGCCCCAGGCGTTGTTTGTGTTAATGATGTCAATAAAGCTTTTTGTTCGGCCTGTACGTAAAGGTTGTGTCGTGTTCGTTATCATTCTCCTTGTCACAGTTTCCCCCTCTCGCATCCATCTTCCTCTTCTTCCGTTTTTAGGCGCGCTCGCAAGGTCTCGAAAAGTGACTGTTAGTTCGTCATGTCTGTCTGATCGTCCGTCCGTCTGTCCGGATAAAACAACTCGTTTCCACTGGACAGATTTTCGGAAAATTTGATATTTCAGTATTTTTCGAAACTCTGTTGAGAAAATTCACGTTTGGTTAAAATCTGGCAAGAATAACGAGTACTTTGTGTGGAAGACCTGTATACATTTATGACAATATCTCGCTGAATTTTTGTTGGAATGGGGAATGTTTCAGACAAATGTAGAGAAAATTAAAACACACATTTTATGTTCAATAACTTTTTTCCCGAAAATGAGATAATGTGGGAAAATATGGCACATTCGGACAGGCTGCAGATGGCAATATGGTATGGCACACAGGGTGTGCAGGCTGGATAACTAGGGCTACAGACAGACAGGCGGAATATGTAATACTTATTGCTTTTTCACGGCAACAATGGTTACTCGAACGTGCCACAATGCTACTTTATACGTAATTTGCCTATCATGTCTCTGTTATCATCATAATCATAATACTGAAACATGCCGAATTTTTGAGAGCACTGAAAACACTGCAGCAGAAAATCCTTCCCTTCCAGTTTAAATATTTCATACTTTAAATACGAATAATAGCATGTGTTAATAATATAGTAATAATACAAATAATGTGCAGATCTGCTCACATTGAAGTAAGTTATGAACTTTTGATATAGTTGGGGCGTAATGAGAATTGGGTTCTTTGTGTTACTAATGAGCCTAGTGTAATAGCCCCCAGACCATAGGTGAAAGTATATGAAGCTGTGGTAGGATGATATTTGGCAGGAGAAAACCGAAGTAGTGGGCATATAGTTCCAATGCCAATTTGTCAGTCACCAGTCCCACACGGACTGCCTTGGGTTTGAGCCCAGCACACTGTATTGAGAAAGCAGCCTGACTGAGATACAGCAAGGTCAAATTATAAGCTTAGTTGTAACATAAAGGTTGTTCATTAGACACCGTCTGGAGGGCAGATATTTGAGGTCAAGGTTTAGCAGAAACCTGCCCGTGACTCGCAGCAGTCTTCAGTGTTGCTTCATCCGATATCAGGAATTAGTTAGCGTTCTCATTAACTGTTGTGAGAACGCACCAATCTTGTAAGAAATATATTCAAGGTTACGTTGTGTTGAAACATTCCTTGTACTGTCCGCAGCTCTGTCTCCCCAATTTTCACACCCTCGGTCCTCCGAAGAATGCAATAAAGGCAGGGTAATTCAAGTCGGATGCTGAAGGGCTAAAGGTGCGCCAGGGCGGTATTCTATAAGAACGGCACATAGTTCTTGCTGACTCAGTTCTCTTCATGTCTCAGTGCTTGTTTTGATTTGTTTATCAAAACCGGAACATGAGCAGGAGACATTAAAATCAATACCGTTGCCAAGGCGTGGAGGGCACCTGCCCGATATCCGGCTGATAGTGACTCTTCTTTCGTCACCACCTTATCCAAACCTCATCTAGGGGCTACTCACTCCAGCGATTTCATTCTTCCGCCGTGATGTATATGAGATCTGCGTTCTTCTACGATATTACGCAGCGTTGAATGATACTTCTATACCGACGTTTCGGGACGACCTATCGGTCCCATCTTCAAGGGTCAAGAAGTCCAAGAAGAAAGGCTTTATTCTTGGACTTCTCGACTTTTTAAGATGGCACCAATATGCTGTCCCGACACTCGGTACAGAACTGCCACTCAACGCTGCGTATACCCGCTCTCGTCTTGAACCCTCACCCCTAGATTCCGATACCTGCAGTGAAGCCGATTACGAATTAAACTGATCATTGGTAGCTGGCAGCCAGAATAGCATAGTCGTTATGGGCTGGACAGCCGAGGAGTATTGGTTCGATTCACAAAGCATCCGGACACGTTCTGGGGCCCACCCACCTTCATGTTCAGTGGATACTGGGGTCTTTTTCCCTGGACACTAAGCGGTCGGTGCCTAAAGCTGACCACTCGCCTGCATGTAGTGTCAAGGTTAAGTGTGTGTGTGAAGCCGTAGCTCCACTCCGCATTATAACTTCATGGAGTTCACAGGGAAAAGTTCGCATTTACCATTATCATCAAATGATAACGTTAAAATAGTTTCGACCTATACCTCCTTCTGTCTTCATGTTTCCGTGTTTATTACACCAAAGGGATATGTTTGAACGTTCTCCAGTGGGTTCCGATTGAACCTGCCATGTATCGCTAGTCAATAAGAAATTTCTTTTGAATTTAAGAGAAACCTCAAGCGTTGTCTGATAATTAGTGTGACTGGACACGATTCAAGAATTACGGCCTTCGATACACGTAAGGATGTCGTAAAGGAGGAAGATATAACTGACAGATCCTTAAAGTGCTTTTTTCAGAGGTCTTTGTCCTTGAATGTGCTCATAAACTAAGAACAGAATGGCTCAACTTTTGCCAGTTGTTTACGCAGCTGTAAGGCGCACGTGTGATCGGGAGATTTAATTCTATTCCCTGGCCAAAAAGAAGATGGCAATTGCACTCCACCTCTGAACTACCGCGGGGTAGGTGGAAGCTAACTCGTGTCTTTTGTTACCGTTAACATCCACATATTCAAATAGCGTCAAGCTGCATATAGTAAATTAACCCTCGAGATTTCTAACAGAAAGGCCCAAAAAATTTCTTGTATATATATATATATACTTTATATATATATACTTTATATATATATATCAGTAACTATGAGTCTGTATGAGGACAATACTTGGATGAGTAGGTAATTTAATCTAAAATAATGTGGTCTGAAGGAACTGCTTCAAACACGTATTGAAAACAGACTAGGCCGAAAGTAATGGTAGTGGTTAGGCCTACTGCTTGCGTCGTTCCGTGTAGGTCCTGAGTCCTAACGTCTTTCCGTAAAGGTCCCGTGTCCTAACACCTGCCTGGCTATCCTGACTGATGGTCTGTTGATTTTCTTCTTTGTCTCCAAAGTCTGGAACATATCCTTGTAAAAAATCGTGGTGCTGAGTCTCAGGAAGGCCAAAACAACTTTAATCCGCGTATTACGTTTCTATGTCGAGGTTCTAACATCAGTATGTTAGGCGCAAAGCAGGAATGCCAACCCCTCCGTCTAAGCGCTCGGTAAGACCAGGCTGCTACGAAGGCAATGTTATGGCACAAGATGTTAGTCGTTGGCGTCGTATCTCAGAGATCCTGGTTGGATCGCAGGCCGTCACTTGTAGGATTTGTGGTGAGCAAGGCGGCACTGAAACAGGTTTGGTTGGCCCCGCGTAATCACAATTCCGCCAATCCCCATACCCATATAGCGTTCATCTACCACCGTCGTTACATAACCTTAGCGTTTAACAGCGTAGTTAAATCAGACGCTTCTGAGTTCTCTACTCTCCGCGCCATTTGTCCAGCTGGTGTCTTACTTCATGTTTCCAGGTTTAGCTTTGTTTATATATAGATCTTGTGTTTTAGCATATGGACTTAATAGTAAATGTTTCGACTCACCGAGCCTCATTTAGAACATCTCGACTCGTAGCTAATTAATTGAGTCTACGATTTTACTTACCAGCTACAGAGCCTGCGAATGGTATCACTGATCCAGCGTTTAATCTGTGATACTATTGTTCTTGAAAGAATGATACAGCTGTTGCTGATGATGCTGATGATGTCCACGAGTTCCGTAAATACACGAATCGTTCGAAGAAACGTACTAAAGCAACCCGTGTGAACATCGGGTTTGTGACTTGTATTATAGATACAGGTCTTTTTATGTGGTTCCTCTGGTACGGACAAACACAGTAACACACTGACGTCATGTACACGTGTGTTTGTGTAGGGGAGTATTCGAGGATGAGACAAGTAGGGGTGGATGTTTGTATACTGGATTTATGATAGATGGGCTGTAAACGCCACCCACTTTAACTGCGAATTGTAGAATGACGCCACCAGCGAAGAGCAACATACTTCAATTCTAAGCAGCTGAATGTTGTGTTCCCAGAATCTCTTATCAATTTCAGTTCGATTCAGTAGGTGTTTATTAACGTGCAGGCTGAACAGCACAAGTGCAACACAGGAACACAAATACAACACAAAACAATGCGAATACACAAAAACGGAACACTAAGCAGGCAAAACAAAAACAACAAATGCAGCAGCAGTCAGAAAACAGCAATATAGGTGAAGTACTGGGATAAAAACCCTAAATCATGAAAAATAGTGATGATTAGAGAGTGTCATACCTACTTTTTCTCTCTCTTCTTTTTCCATTTTCCTGTCCCAGACCTCGTACAGAAAACCAAAAGACAGTATTAGATTTATTCCGCCCTTTGACTATGTGTTAGGGTAGCCACAATTGACTAAGCGATCTGCAAGTTTTTATAGTAGAATTTTTGAGGAAATTCTGTTGTGTTTAAGTACACTAGTGAAATTTATGTCACTGCTTTTCTTTTAAAAACAGCATGCAGCGGAATTAGTATGAAGCAAGCAAAGCACTGTGGTCAGAAGTGGAAGTTCATTACTGTAGCAGTGTGGAAGTTACAGTCTGTAGAAATTAACAATTTTTTAAAATGAAATACACTTTAAGCCGAATTTAAAAGGTCTTTATAAACTAACAGAATTTGCCTATGACTTGGGGAAGGAAAAATAAACATGTCCAAGATTTGCCAGACTGTTTAAAATAGAACGGGAACACGGGAGCGCAGAAATGCAGTGAGGGGTGCTGTGTTTCGTTCGGCATTACCATCTCTACAGACAGCAGCATCTCTCATCTAGGAGCATTTCCAAAACTTTCAGCTGTCATATTGTCAGTGTTCACTGATGCAGTGACGGAAGGCTGGTGTTAGAAGCCTGTGCTGTATAAGACAGGATCACTGGAATAGTCGTGTGCGGAAACCATAATTGCAGGTGGTAATTTTCAGCGTTAATTTTACTAGTTTCCATTCCAGCAAGTTTTCATCTTTGCTTTGAAGTAATTTTCTGTCAATACTATCCCCTTTCTAACTCCAGTGTGTACAATACCCAGAGGTATGCAACGGCTGCAGATCTTAGTGGCTGTTTTCATAATTGAGCCAAACGTGTGAAGCCCCGTTTATGAATGCGGTGTTTAAAAAGTCTCCGTGAATGAACAGCAGAGTTGCTGTTACTGTACACCATTAACTGTTAGAGAAATGTAAAGTTCGCCCTAGAACAGACCATGAACCTCGGCGCTAGATGGGGGGTGGGTGGGGGGGGTGGGCAACGCCACGCCTCTGCCCCTTTACCCCCAGGAAAGAGACGCGGTACCCACTGCACAGGAGGCTGGGTGGGCCACCAGGGCCGGTCTGGACGGTTGCGAAAAATCTAGCCCCCTCCGGGATTCCACCCTACACCCTACAGCTTGTAGCGAGTTGCTGTCCCGACTACGCTGTCATTTACAGAATTTCTGAAAGAATAGATTCATTCATCCGAAAAGGATTAGTTATTTTAAATAAGGTATCTCGTCTTAAACGTACGAAGGGTTAAACACCGTTAATTCCAGTACAGTGTATAGTGTATTTATGCTTTAATTTTTGTGTAGATTTCATGGTAGTTTAGAGTATAGGAACTGTTTTGCCGATCCCAGTGTCCGCGCGTTCTAAGGCTTTGCTTTGCGGCCTGTGGCTTGCTGGGATTGTGGGTTCGAACCCCCCGGGGGGGGGGGGCATTGGATGTTTGTCTCTTGTGAGTGTTGTGTGTTGTTAGGTAGAGGTCTCTGCATTGGGCTGGTCACTCGTCCAGAGGAGTCCTACGGAGTGTGGTGTGTCTGAGTGTGATCGTGAAGCCTCGATAATGGGGAGGCCCTGGCCCACTGGGGGCTGTTGCGCCATGTAAAATGATAGCAACTGTTTTGCTTCATACCTGAAGTTAATTGGTTACAGTTTGTTACTTAAACCACTTATTTTGCAGTGTTTAAACAGTAATTTCTAAGAGTGTATATCGTTTTCGCCTTTCGGTTACTACAATTATCGCAGCTAATTCAGATGTAATGATACGGGATTTATGTATGCTATAGCAAGCTGTGCACAATGCAGACTTTGGGATGTTGATGAAAGACCCATTGCAGCAGCAGAGCAGCTTCCATGCTCGATTATGAAGCGTGCACCGTAAAGCCACTTTCTGTTGTCGGTCCATTATTCAGCTTACAGCGTATTATGGCTGCCACGCCTTTGAAATCACAAGTTACGTTGCTGTCAAAACCAACTACCTGCAGACGGGGGTGTACTGTAAAACTACCGGTACGAGTATTACGCCCAGATTCTCCATCACGTGTGCATGAACTGTATGTTCACAACGCTGATACCTCTAGCGGACTTTACTGCAGATGCTTATGTATATTTTGTTGCTTGTGTCGTTATTGCTGAATGTCTAAAACGGAATTTTGCATGTGAATCTGATACAATTCCCCTTAAGCTGTGCCTTAGAGACTTCAGTTCTGTCACTGAGTAGACGTAATACTGAAGCCTGGCGTAGTAATAAGCAGATTATCTAAAATTCTGGTCACTGTGATCGCTGGAACACTATTATAAGTTTGGAATTATGCTTGCGGCATGGGCGTATATCCAATCCTTCTGCGTTCCTTTCTTCTCTATAGGTGGAGGCCTTGTGATGGGTATATCTTACACAGTGTCTAATGAGTCAATATTTCAGAATGACTTGTAATTCGAAGCAGCCTAGAAGATCTGGTCAGTGCAATTCGAAACAGTAACTATCTCCGTGGAGCAGTTCTTCTTCAGAACTTTATAATTCTTCGGGTAGTCCGGTAGGCAGCCGATCCCAGTGGCCGCACGTTCTAAGGCGTGGGTCTGCGGCCGCACGCATGCTAGGATTGTGGGTTCGAATCCCTCCGATGACATAGGTATCTGTCTCTTTTGAATGTTGTGTGTTGTCAGGTAGATATCTCTGTGTCGGGCTGATCACTCGTCCAGGGGAGTCCTAGGGTTTGTGGTGTGTTTAAGAGACCGTGAAGCCTCGACAAAGAGGAGGCCCTGGCCCACTAGGACCTGTTGCGCCATTGGAGACAGAGAGTCTACTAGGCCTATGTCCGTGACTTCTATGCAGCCGGAGGATGCTGCCGTGTTGACAAGCGCCCGCTGTTACATTTTTGCTAAGTCCGCACACATCGTGTTTCTGTTAAAACGTGTTAACGTCGTGATCCCTCTTACATCTAAGTCTCTTACTTTCATGTATTGAAATAAAATTTTATATGTATTTTGTATGTCTCCCATGCTCCACTCCTCTAATTCTGCTTGGTTTGGTCAACCCCAGTAGTGTGAATAAGACCCATACAGAACCTGCGGTGCGGAGGGAGTCGTGGGTGATGGGGGCACCAAACCTATTGATTGAGTACTGGAATTTGTTGTTGGTTCTTTTGGGCTGGATTACAACCTTCTCACAAATCGTCGTGGTCCTTACCTCTTCTGCCTACTCGCAGCAGGTGTCGAGGTTTTGTTTTTCACTTGATCACACTCAGACACACACCACAGTCGGTAGGACTCCTCTGGACGAGGGATCGGCCCGTCGCAGAGACCTCTACCTGACAACACACAAACACTCACAAGAGACAAACATCCTTGCCCCCTGGGATTCGAACCCACGATCCCAGCAAGCGCTCGGCCCCAGACCTACACCTTAGACCACGCGGCCACTGGGATCGGTCAGTCTTCCTCACAAAAGGCAATAGTGTGAGGGATTTGGGAGTAACTTTGCCAATAACAACAACAACAACAACAACAACAACAACAACAACAACAACAACGACAACAACAACAACAACAACAACAACAACAATTCAATTCAGTTCAGTTCAATAGTTGTTATTAATGTACAGGCTTAACAGCGCAAGTGCCAATTACAAAGCCAGCGCAAGAGCACAAATACAACACAAAACAGTACAAATACACAAAAGCAAAACAAACCAATATTGTAGTACTGGGCAAAACCCCTATAAAGTGGAAAGGCACAGATAAATTGATTTAAAAATGTGACAGATTAACGCAGAATCAGTTATAATAATAACAGATCATTAATTAAAGCAGAACTACATTGAATATGCAGCTATTCCCAATGACAATTACAATTCAGTTTAATTGAATGCAGTTCAAAGGACATAAAAAAACACATCGTCACAAATACAAAACACAAAACACTAAACAGAACAAAACAAAACCGATATTGCAGGAAAAAGGGAATGTAAAAGTACTGGGGCAAAACCCCAATACCCTGAAACCTGGTAACAAATCGTTAATCAAAACTGGCCCACAATTGAATGTCCAAATATCGCTACTGATGCCATTAGCCGCCGAAACGCATCTAGCGAATAATAATAATAATAATAATAATAATAATAATAATAATAATAATAATGATAATAACAACAACAACAATGAGGGGCGCGATTAATCGTGTCGCGGGGGGGGGGTTGCCGATTCGTTATCTACGCCATTGATCACTCAAATAAAAATCGGAATAATAGTGTACGAATTCTCCTACTCTGTAGTAAGTGGATAAAAACTGCGTGACATTCCATGCATAGCCACAAGTTATATAATACGTGAGAATGCATTCCGCTCTGTGAAATTTCCTTGTATTTACGACAGTTTGAATGGAATAGGAAGGGGTAGGGAAATGCGGTAATATATAGAACTCTGGCACCCCCTGCACTGGAGTTATGAACTTGGCACAGTAGTTGTAACTTCTGATGACGAAGTCATAACCACTTACTGTAAAATTAATTAACATCACTGTGCCTTTGCCAAATAGCAAACTCTGGCTAATTTAGGTGCGACTGAAAGTGCAAATACCATTGACCTTATTTCATATATCTCATTGGCTTTAACGTATTAAAACACAAAGCCGTTTCTTTATTAATTAAGAATGGCGCACCAGCACGACAGTGGACCATAACGTCTTGCTCAATACGCATGCGTGCCTGAGAGGGTGACTGTTTACATGCTGTTTAATTTGAAGCGGGACCCTCCTGTTTTTAATAATACTGATATGGAGTATTGTGTGGCGATGTGTATTTCGTTGAGCGTGTTTAGGATGAAGTATGGGTACATAGGTCAGCTTTTGTGAACACGGTAAAGAAAACTACGCTTCCATAATAGGTGTGCAATTTCTGAGGGACTACTAAATTTTGAAGGAGTTGGTTTGATTCCTACAGGACGCATACAGCAACCAATGCCAATCCGTTAGCGGTGTTCAGATCATCTTATTTCATTGTGAGAATACGATGAAATTATGACCTACATTTTTTGGTTCGAATGCTGGGCTGTAGCTCCTGAATGGGGGAGGTGTATAACTACGCACTGTATTTATCACTGCACTGTTTAAAGTAACATCTTGGGCAGTAAAATAGTGCTGGAATGGAAGAGCTCGTCCATTTGTTTAGCTGACCGATTAAATATCATTTGTTTTGTATGGTGTTTGTTGAAACTGCACAAACATGGATGGCCGTGTTCTGCTATGTATTTATAGACAACCGCCGAACACTAATAATTAGCCGAGGAGTTTTAAACATACTCTCAAAACTAACAGCTTGTTACACAGATCTCAAAACAACTCTTCACAAAGAGACATCTGTTGTGCTTCAGAAAAAGTGGCTGAATGTCATGTTGGTGATGTATTTGTAATGATATTGAAAAGTCTGCCGAAAATTAGCTTGTGTTACAGTACGGGAGGCTGGTACATGAAACCCCAACTTCCGCGATATTCGTAAATTCTAAATTTGGGACTTGCCTCTATATTACCTATTTTATTTTGTGTTTTTCTTCTTGTTTCTATTTTCCTTTTATTCATTGTGTCTTAGCACTGTTTATTTTACGTCGTAGTATGTATTTATGCGGCCTCAACATGGTATCTCGTATCTTTGTTTTGCGTTTTTTAATGTGTTTTTGGCAGTGAAATAACCTACCGTCATTTAACGTGCTAATGCATTTTGTCCTTTTCCCGGTCTTCTGTTCCCTTACAAGTGTCCTAACGGTAATATTGTTTAACACTGCTTGTTGTATCTGCACTGCTTGTGCTTATATACTCGTTTGTGTATGCTCCATATGTTGACACTGGACTTATCTTTGTGTTTGGCCTGTTCTCTGTTTTACACACGGTGTTATAACAGTGCTGCGAACACAACAGACAAATGTTTAGAAATCCACGCGGTGTGAATTAAGTTATGTAACTTGATTATGCGTTATGGTGGTCGACCATGATGCTTCCTATGTTTAAAGCCTAATTTTATTTATTTATTTTCTGGTGTAAAGTTTGTTGAAATATTAACAGAGAAACTTGACAATGTAACCGTCCTTCCATTCACCAACCACTAAATTTTAACATGCTGGGCGCCAGAAGTTCACTCAAGGCCGGTGATCGTTATATGTGGAAAAGGGGCACCTACTGTTACCACGCAGGGAACTTTCTCGGGCTCGATTTTTAATCAGTCTAACTCTAAACCAGGAAAATTTTGTCCTTACTTTTCGAGTTCTACGTACCAAGTGTTGTGCATACCGCAGATGATCTGTGCCGCAGATTGCTTCCACGGCTCTAAGCCAAGTCCTGTTATATTGGGTACCTGCTCAGGGTCTCGCGGTATGCCTGTTGTTTGTGTGGCAAGCTGAGGACCCTCACACCGGAAAGTTTAGGGAGGAATGCAGGCTTAGGTCCTCATACTATACGCAGCACCACACCCTTCTTCTGGGGATGGCTGTCTTGGAATTCGAACTCAGGCTGCCCTGCCACAACTCTCATATTTATCTGCAGTTTCCAGAGACAGTCTTGCCCCATGTCTCGTGTTGTAACAGACGTTTGACACGATTTAACTAAATAGCCAGATTGCAAGGCTCCTTCCACGAGACCTTCCTTTCTCTTGCTTACACATGATGCTCAATCTGCAGTGTCAGGTGGCAGAAAACTTTACTGGATTATACAACAGCGTTTCTACAGCCGATGTCTTTCGTTTACCAGTCTGTGCTACCTACTGTAACAGACGTTTGACACGATTTAACTAAATAGCCAGATTGCAAGGTTCCTTCCGCGAGAGCTTCCTTTCTCTTGCTTACACATGATGCTCAATCTGCAGTGTCACGTGGCAGAAAACTTTACTGGATTATACAACAGCGTTTCTACAGCCGATGTCTTTCGTTTACCAGTCTGTGCTACCTACTGTAACATGTGTTTAACACGTTGCTGTGTCATATATCAGTAAAACAACTTCGTTGGTATGTCCAGTAGCCTTTCTGCACTTGTGGTGTTTCGTTTATGTGCTGTTTTCGTTAATATGTTTCATGTGTCTGCAGTGCCGTACGGATAGCGGAAAAACAGCTTTGTTTTAATATCAACTTTGTCTATTTCGCTTCGCAGTCTGTGTGACTTCGATTAACAGATTTTAACATGTTAACCAGGGTAACACAAATGACCGCTGATGACGACTCGGACTTAAACGTCGAAAGGTGTCTGGGGTGGTAAATGAATGACTTAGAAGGCGTAGAAAGTTTGTTTTTTCGACGCCGCGCGGTGTATACAACATGAAATTGATGTGACAGTGTGGCTGTGCCAGTGTTACTGGGTCTGTGCTAAACATGTAAAGGTGAAAGGCAAAGTGCACCCTAGCAACAAGCCATTAAGGCTCAGAAGAAGGTAGAGGTAGCTCTACACTTTCTTTAGCCTCTGCGTTAGATGGGGATGGGTGGTCAACGCCACACCCCTCCCTCTTTACCCCCGGTGAAAAGACCCGTTACCGATTGTACAGGAGGTTGGGTAGGGCCAGGGTTGGCCCGGACGGCTGCGTAACATTTTTCCTTTAGTGGGATTCGATCCACGGACCGTCCAGCACGTAGCCTAGTCGCTGTACCGACTACGCTGTCCTGGCCGACCTGTGCTCAGCTTGGTCGGTGGAAACGCATTCGCCTTTGTGTGTGATGTGAGCATCATCTGCGGCCGTGCATAACCGCAAAGTTGCGGCAAGTCGTCTCTACCAGTATGCACCTCCCTGTCGCCAAAATTCGGAAGGGGAAATATTTTCCGGCATTAATCGACGCCATCGGGAAAGCGGGACAATCTGTTCGCGGCAACAGAGCGAAGAAGACAAAGGACAGTCTGGACACCAGAGATGGAACAGAGAATCTTGTAATATAACGTTAATGACTACCCTGGGACCAGAACGCGGATGATCGCAGCTGCAAAACACGTTTCCAGTGCGACTGTTTTGTGGATCCTGCGTGGGCAACGTCCGTGTCCTTAACAAAAGCAGCAAGTGCAAAGCCTGTGGCCACAATAGTGTTAGTGACTCCTGCAGCAGCTTGCTGGTATTCCTGTTTTCCCTGTCCCTCACTAGTTGGTAGATGGCACAGGATTTTCCAGTGATCATACTGACAGGTTTCTTATTACTGTGTTTTTATTTTGAAATTAGTGACGACAGTTCGTATAGAGCCGTGGATGTTTTGAATACTAGGCTGTTACATCAACCACACCCTAACCACGCCCGAAAATAAGGCAGCCGTGCGGAAATACTCTTCAGCTTTCGATCTGGTGACGGTAACTAAAGAAACATCAGTCACATCTGGTAGAGGTACTGGTTATAAGTAAACAAATACGTTACGTTTGCAGCGTTTTGAAGTCACTAATTACAAACGTGGTGACCATGCATAAATTGGAATCTGTAAAGATTTAACACATACAGATTATACACATATGCATATAGATATACATTTCGTAATGCGTATTTACATTTCATAATGCGTATTTTGAAAAAGGGAAATAAGAATACGAAACGTTTAGCCTACACGTCACTAGTACGTCCGATTCTCGAATATGGGGCGGCGTGATGGGATCCATACAGGGAATGTCAGATAAATGCTTCAGACCGCGTACAAAAGAAAGCGGCTAAATTTGCGCAACATATCGGAGGCTTAGTCTGGGAATCTTTGGCGCAGCGTAGGAAGATAGCACGCACGTGTGCGCTCTTCAAAGCGTATGCTGGTGAACGGACGTGGAAGGGTATAGGGGATAGGTTACAGGCACCATGCTACCTGAGCAGGGTCGACCATTTTTTGAAAATTAAAGCCACGAAACAAGAAACAGACGTCGGGAAATATTCCTTTGTAAATAGGACCATTACTGGCTGGAACCAGGTACCTGAGGGGGTGCTAGGGACTTCCCCGGCAAACCGCATATCTTCAGAAAGAGGATTAGGAAAGTGATAACCAGTGGAGTGAGGTGAAGGCGCTAATAGTGAAGTGAAGTGAAATGAAATGAAGTGAATGGGAAGTGAAGGCTGGAAAAGAGGGGTTAACTAGTTAAATGGCTAGGGGAGTGAGGTGTGAATAAAAGAAGCAGAGTAAAGTGAAGTGATGTGTAGATAGGATAAGTGATGTGAAGTGAATTGAAGTGGAGTGAGGTTCTTTAGTGCTGGGAATGTGTACATCATAATTGTTTTTAAACTATGTACTGAGATGGCAGTACTGTACAGTATTTAGTTTAGTTTAAATTTTTTGGACATCTTGACACATGGTTTATTTACCTGATCTGGATTGATACCTTCTGTTTTCTGTGTTGTGGATTCTGTGTTGATTATTGTTCTATGTCATGGTCTTATTCCGCGTTACTGTTTTCTTCTGTGTTATTGTACTGTTCATTGTTCTTGTATTGTACTGTGTTCTTCTTGTTATGTACGTGTTGCTTCTCTTTAGACTGTACACATGTATGTTAACACTGCCGCCGGATATAAACTCCGTTGCACTTAATAGTTATAATCATTATCATTATCATAAGTGAAGTGACGTGAAGTGAAGTGTTGTGTGTAAATAAGTGATGCGTAGGGTTGTGTGTAAATAAGTGAAGTGATGTGAAGCGAAGTGTGTGTAAATAAGTGAAGTGATGTGAAATGAAGTGTTGTGTGTAAATAAGTGAAGTGATGTGAAGGTGTTCTGTAACGTGTGTGTGTGTGTGTGTGTGTGTGTGTGTGTGTGTGTGTGTGTGTGTGTGTGTGTGTGTGTGTG
>BLKM01000150.1:121923-159986 GCA_013340265.1 Coptotermes formosanus
TGTGTGTGTGTGTGTGTGTGTGTGTGTGTGTGTGTGTGTGTGTGTGTGTGGGTATATTGTATTTGTTTGGGAATGTTACGTTGTGTACGTACATTGTAATTGTGTGGGTATATTGTACTTGTGTACGTATATTGTATTTGTATGGGGAGACTGTATTTGTGTAGGTACGTTGTATTTTTATGTATTTTTATTTGTGTAAGTATTTCGTAATGTGTGGGTGTTCGGTATTTGTGTAGGTACTATATTGTGCTTGTGTAATGTATATTATAATTGTGTGGATATATTGTATTTGTGTGGGTATATCGTATTTGTATGGGTATATTGTAGTTATGTAGGTATATTGGTATTAGTGTAGGTAAATTGTATTGTGTGGGTGAATTGCTAATACGTGTACTGTAATTGTGCTGTTCCGTTTATGTATGTGTTATTGTATTTGTGGTGTCTGTACTGGTGTAAGACTGCTGCCACCGGGTGAAAACCCAACTGCAGTAAGCAATAATAATAATAGTAGTTTATAATTATGGGCTTAATAATGAGCGTAGATTGAAGTCCTCTGGGTTATCACCTAACCCGCTTTTTCGCTGTATACGGGTAACGCAACCATTTCTCCCAGCAGTTTAGTCTTTTTCGTCTGCCCTGCAGATGGAGATAGCAAGCTGCTCCGTAACGTCCCTAACAACTTACCAATTATCATGTCCCAGAAGACTCTAACCTGCGTCAAGAAAGCTGCAAAAATCTCAGGTCACACGGATATGTAGTCCTTCGTGAAAATAAAATAGAACAACAACAATGCCAACTAATATGTAGGGGTAAGAATCTACGCAGTAGGAAAATACTCGTACATTTTGTAAGTTCTGCTGCCAACACCTTGCCGTATTGAAAAATTAAGGTGTGGAACCCAGCGTTCAGGTCTTGTGGCTTCCCGTGTTTGTGCCCAGCTTACGGTGTCCACAGCGTGGCTCCGATAGTAGAGAGATTCGGGCGGTTAGTGGCAGCCAGATGTAGTATGCGCGTGAAGCAGTCACACACACACCCGCGCGCGCGCGCACGCACGCACGCACGCACGCGCACGCACACATGATAATAACTGATTAGGTATGCTGCTGTCTTACAATAACGTCCTTCCAGCGTTTTTGAGCAAATTTAGGCAGACGTACCTGATATTTTGCAGCGTATATCAATAGATGTGTTTACCGTGTGTTGGGTCAAAATTGAGACAATATTTTAAACTCCGCATAACATGTTTCTCCTTAATTTGAAGGTTAATGTCACCAGTAACTCTGATGATAATCCAGTTATCCAGATGGTGCAATTACCTCTCAAATGCATCTACTTTGACGACTAATTCAGCTAATTGCCTGCGTCCTGTTACTGTGATATATGACATTGTCATTAATTAGTGGACGATGAAGGATCAAATGACACAGGGAAAATAATACCAGATAGAAAACCCCATACGACATCAACATTACGTAAAGTGTCATGGTTATGAATCCAGTTATTCCAGTCGGCCTTTTTTGCTTGTTTTTCTTTCTTTCCTTATCATTTATTTCTCTTTTCGGTCAGTATCATCCCTGTTTTACTGTGCAGCTATGTTGGCAGTGTTGAATGAAGAGAAATGAAAGTGCACAAATCGTGTTTAGACTCCCCGTGACTCAACGTTTGTACTGATTTATGAAACTGAAAGAAGTAAATTTGTCTATGTCGCACAAAAACTGTACTGTAAATTGAAAGAAATGTCCCTTTAAAATGGAATCCAGGTGTAAGTTTGTGATCTGTTGGCTAAACATTGCAGTTGTGTGTAACATCTGTATGGACAGAAGTCCTGTCCCTTTAAATTGGAATCCACTTGCTAGATCGTGACCTATTGACTGCATTTTGCAGTTGTGTATAACAGCTACATGCAGAGAAGTCCTGATTCATGGTGAAACGTGTGTTGTGAATCGTAATCGAGGTTAGAGGCATTAACATCTGTTCATTCTTTCGGTTTAGGAAGGAAATGACAATAAGTCTTGAATATATTCATATTCGAGAATTATATGACTCGTAAATCAGGTTTGGAAGAGCAAGGGTTATGTAAACTGGGCGTTGAGGCTTTTAATAACAACGTGGCTCCTTGATTATGGTATTGTGATAAAACTAAGTTCTGTAAACAAAATACAGACTAGCAAATTCATCTTATTCGGTGACATGCAAGACACGTTCCGTATTACTTGCATCCCCTCTAATATCACCCCAAATTCTGTGTCGGACTGTTCACACCATTTCGTACGTTCCTTCAGTAATGCTTAGATTTACAGCTTATGACACTCCATGGTATCACGTCACCTGAAGGCCATTACAGTTTTCCAAAGATTGTCTTATCACTGCAGTCTGAGAGAGCCAAATCCGTCAGCAGTGGATTCTTGTTGTCTTCTTCTTCCGGTTGCAAGGAATAAAGCTGTTGTACGACCTTCTGCTACTGGGGTTATGTTTTTACTCAAATTTAGAATTCGGCCTTCATGCATTATTTCCAAATCTTCGAACCATTTGTTTTGATGTTATTGATTATTGTGCTGTCATCTGTTAGCCCCAGGTTCTGAAGTACTTACCTTAAGTTCGTGATCCATAACTCATTTCCTAGCGACACGTCAGCGAACACGCAGTTCTGCAGTCCCCATGCGTATAAAATGTTTTTACTTAGCCTGAACATTGAGATGCATGTAACAGCATAATACGAATTACTCTACAGAACTTTAATGCGGTTGAGAGAATCAAAATTCAGTTAAAATCGGTAAAAAGCATTTGTCAGTTAACATGAAGACCGACGTGCTTTTGTATTGTTGACAGCAATATAAAATCGCTCTGTAATCAAGGAAAAGCTTCCATTACGTATACTGTTGGCACTGACGTATTGACGTCAGCAGTATGGAGGAAACACATTGTTGAGTTTCCACGGCAACAGTGTTTAACTAAACAATACGAAGAACGCTTTGCCTCCCGGTAGGCATTGTTGGTAGGAACAATGCTAAAAAAAGTTATTTTGTATTTATAATGGCATATACATAGCTCCACCATACCCAGACAACGCACTGTGGCCTTTCAATTGCAGCATTGGTTATGCGAACGCACCCAAATTTTACGTTATACATACTCTTTATTATTGTTTTTTTGTTTTCCTTATTCCATCCAGGGAAATTGCAGGGTGATACCTAGAATAGGTCACGACCACTTTCATTCAAACCATCTCCAGTTCTTCATTCACTAATAATGGTTACATTGAACGCTATATTGCCTAAGATGCTGACAGTATCATAAAATGTACCATGGAGGAATGAAACTCTTGACTCTTTGAGAAGTGAACTTGAACCTCCTGAAAGAGGAATTGGGTGTGAATCACGGGGTGTCATGTGCGCCAGGTACACAGCAGATGTTTTACACTATCAAACAAAGTTTGAATAATGTATTAGCATACTCTTAATAATCACTAAATTTGGCAGACATAACCAAACATTGAACCTGGTAGCTTTCATGTTATTTGCGGGCCTACGACAGGAGTTTCATCACACACTGGCATTACGCCGAGCGATTGCAGTGCCGAAATGTTCATGCTTATATTCACTATAAATATGTTCATCTAAGATCAGCAGCATTCGGCGGCCAGTCGTTGTTCGAGGCGTCCCGGATATAGGCGTACATATAGTTGCAGATTACGGCACAGTTTATGGAGCTACAACCGATCGAATGTTTGCAATAGAACTGTTTATTTACAAATATTTCCACAGCTAGTACTCTACACAATCTCACACTCTCCTCTTATCGAAGCAGAAATTGTTGTCACCATTTCTAAGCTAAATATAGAACGGTTTAAGTTTTATATCAACAGTTAGCGCCAAAATTTTTGCACTATTTTACTGGAAGTTTAACCCTTTAACGACGAAGCGTATCTGTTTTATATAAGGACTCAGTGCGTACCGCGCTGTAAACACTCTCCACTTCGGTTATAGAAGGCAGTCTCTTAATGTTTTATAAGGCAAAAGTTGCTGTTTGTTCTGAGATCCGTACAAAACACATAAACGCAATGTGGGCACCGCGTAGAATTTTTTAATGTTAAACCTGGTCGTATGTAAAGTTACCTCTAGGCTTTAAAAGGTTAATATCGAAACATACTTCGATTTAGGTCCCAATGCTTGGGCCCTGGTGACTGGCAAGACACGTGTTAACGTTTTCATACAGCGTTAAAGTTAATGAGGCAAAATTGTCTGTTTGCTTATAATTAGGCCCCTGTCGTTGAAGACGTATGGTACGCTGTACGTACAGGTGGACTTTGTGTTAATGTTACATGAAGGTGTGCAGTCTTCACGCATCGGCATGCGAAGAAAGAGAAAGCCGTGAAGAAATATTATAGGAGAGCCTGAAGGGACAGGATAAGTTGGAATACCTAGGTGTAGATGTGAGGATTATCAGAAAATGGATTTGAAAGAGAAAGGGTGTTACGATAAGGGCTAAATTTACATGGATGAGGTTAGGTGCCAGAGTTCTTGTGTATAAAGTAATGAGTGTTTAGTCCCAGACGAGATGGACAGTTTTATGAGCTCAATATATATCGAAGTTTCAAAAACTACCATGAAGTTGTTAACAAATAACAGTATCAGTTAACCTTCTTTTTAAGGCTTAAATATATATCAGTCGGTATTATTTATGAGTTTAGTGTAATTGTACAATAGACGGCGACCATTGTCATCAGTTCTCCTTCCGGAATGCTAACCATATACAGCTGACGTTTATTAGCAGACTATAGACAGTATAAACTCCTATTAGAATTGTTAGAATAACCCTCCCCTCTCCTCCTCCTGCACTCCCAGTACTATATTTCTAATCGTATTCTCAAATTTACATGTAAATTTTGTACAAAAATTGCCGCTTGCTTCTCAGTTCTTCACTGCTGCTAACTACCGAGCTGTACATTACCTCTCCAGTAATGTTCGACCATTTCGTACTCCCATCACGTCCCACCCCCACCTTTACTTTTATGAACACTTAAAAATATATGGTTGTGCATAAGTAGTTATCAGGTACTTTTCGGTAAATACTTTGATAAAACTAATATGTAAACTTGTCTGCATTATACAGCATAGTTAACGCTCAATATGCTTGTACTGTGTGATGCAGAATATAGGCCTCATAAGAATCTAAACTTACATTAGACATGTTTTTGGTGCACTGAATATTTAATGAAAAACATTATATCTGATTTGTTGTGACATACGTAGTGTGATTATATTTGCAGTAAATGGACTCCGTGCAAAATAAGGCAAGGTAAATAGCAAACATATATTTGTAAAATAGTCTGAAAATAAGTTTGCCTGCAGGTTACAGCTTTTCTGTATGATACAGTGGAATGTGAAAAACACTCCTTATCATCTGCGTTAATATATTTCAATGCGCGGGATTTTAGCCGGTGAGATTCGGTATAAGCTGTTCAAATAAGCTGCAGAAGGAAATCAAAACCAGTGGGTTGGTTGTGGATGGATTATATTGATCCGTTATGCATAGGTCCTTTCAGGGCTCCGATATCAAGTAATGATCTGCTTAAAATAAAATTATCGTGTAAATGTTTTCGATTAGAACCAGATGCGATCGTGATTATTGACTGAGTGCATGAAGCCGAACTTTGATCAGAATAGACTAGTTACCTTTCTTGAATAGAGTTTTTCATGTTTCGTAGGTTTCTAATGAGTTCTGTTTGTCCGTCCGTCCGTGATTTTGATATCCTGAGAACGTAGGCAGGAAGTAACAACTGTGAAGTTCCTTATTAGACGAGTTTTCAGGTTTAGGGGCCCGAAAACTAGCGACGCGGTGTCATGTACCAGAAGAACGGAAGCCTAACGCTTCTTGTTAAATAATTTGCTGCAGCTACCTTTTACTGCCTCCCTATCTTAAAGTCAGATATTTTCCTTTGCAGCCTCTTGTGGAACACAAGTCATGTTTTTCTCACAGAGCGTGACGGCAAGTTTCACATGCGCACAAAAACAAAGTTTGAGTTGTTTGTATCCTGATCATTAGGTTTTCAGGTAGGTGGAGGGAAAAAAATTCTGAGCTGAATAGAAGAAAGCATTCTCCGAATTTAATCTCGTCTTAATTTCTTCATGTATGTTTTTTCCTCACTGCAGTTCCCACATACGCGATTTTCGCCACATTTTTGTAGGGTTTATTACCTATACTTATAATTTTGTAGTGCTTTTTGATGACGATGCGGTGATGTGTATTTATTTTTCCACGCGTTTAAATTCTATAACGTTACGTTATTTCGTCGGTTTTAAGAATAACGC
Organism: Coptotermes formosanus; assembly: GCA_013340265.1. Lineage (NCBI taxonomy): Eukaryota > Metazoa > Arthropoda > Insecta > Blattodea > Rhinotermitidae > Coptotermes > Coptotermes formosanus. The sequence goes on from BLKM01000150.1 coordinate 128,235, forward strand.
AGTACACTTTCGCCTTCAGATAGCAGCAAGGTACTGCTGTGACTTCCTGGCATGTGCGGGAAAAGGGTCACATCGCTAAAACAGCGACAGAGCTCTTGTTGGTGTCTTCCTGTGGAATAGTTTGGTTTTAAACGGAGACAGCTCTTGTTGGTGTCTTCCTGTGGAATAGTTTGGTTTTAAACGTCAAGCCGAATGCGGGAACCAGCATGTTACAGCCTCCAGATGCTTCCTGCTTGGTTGCATTATTTTCACATCTGTGGTTTTCAACAGTACATTGCACAGAATACGTAGCGCTCAGTCTATTTACTGGTGTAGCACATTGTCTTGGTTTACCAGCAGTTTTAAACCACATCTTCTCCTGTCTTGTAAGCAAAGAACAGGAGCGTAACGTAGCCTTTGGTGGTAGAGACTAATGCCGTGATCGACATGTCTGCTTCCCTCGGTGTGCTTTGTTTTGACTTTATAACGAAGTCAAGAGACAGCTACGAGCTCTGCCTCTTAGCTTGATTACGTAAGGCTGCGGTGCCGGTGACGTGGAAGGCCAGTGCTGGCTGCGAAGGTACATTTGTCTCTGCTGTTAATGTTGTTGTTTTTGTTGCTGATGTAGAGGATTTTCCCGAAAACTTTGTATCCACTTGCTTAATAAACTCTCAGATGTTATGGAACCGCGATGTTTATGACTATCTTAAATTTTGCATCTTTGACCCTGTGCAAAGTATATGCGAAATTAATATGTACCGGCAAAGAACACAGAGGTTCTGAAAACCACTTCTTATATTTCAAATTTCTCCGACATGTTCCGACTTATAAGCTTTCATCACGGAAGACCATGGAAGACACATTTGTGTATGTGGTATCCAGAATATATATTGCTTTCTTTGTACCGTTGAATATAGACAGTAGTTAGGTAATACGTGTATTAATATAAAACCTACCGCTATGTGTTGTTATAAAACTCGAATTTAATTAATATAATAAAGATTGATATTACGTAGAACATTTTTTATCAAGTAGTTTGCTGTGCATTTATGATGGCTAAAATACACGTCATATAATTGGAACGTGACAAAGCCAGTAACAGTTAATCCTCAGCTGGTATTGATGAAACGCGTAGACAGTAATCCACTGCAGATTAACTGTTAATCACTTCGCAGCCTTCCTGTTGTACGGCATCAATGTTACGAATAATAAATCCAGCGGAATCTATCTAGTAAAAACTGTTTTACATAATAACGATTCCTGTTGTGTTGATTAACTTTGAGATTTTTAATAACACAGAGGTTTTATAACACTAAACATTTGGCCTACATTGTTAGTATTTGTAACCAGCGGTGAAGACGGTGTAAACTGTGGGTACCACCTGAAAACGTGCTGTCGAAGGCCTCCTTGAGAACGCGTTATAAGCCGGAACATCTCGGGAGAAATTCGCAATCTAATAAGCTGTTTTTACTATATTTGTGTTCGTTGTTACATTTTGATCCTGTTCATTATAGTATTGACAAGAACTACCGACTGAACACTACCCTGAACCAGTTTAATACACTGTGTACTCTGACAACCCGTCCAGGTTTGTATTATCCTCGTCCAGCGCCTCGGTCTCTCATATAATTTTCTACCCGAACTTTTACCGAATTACTGTTTTCTTGTTGTGCACGTGTTATCCCTCCCATGCCATGCCCACGTCACTTCATTCGATCATCCTAACAATATTAATTGAACGTGACAAACTATGAGACACCTCTGTTTGGGGTCCAGTAAATGATAACCAGTTAATTACCTGAAGGCGAACACTGTAAAGCAATCTGAATAGGGTTTTCGTCGCGAATTTTCCGTGCGTGTGCGTGAAGTGTTGTCGTGTGTTGTATATTGTTGTAAGTTTATGATGACTACGAATGTATCTTTCACTGATCTTACAAAAAACCCAAACAAATTCAGAGACCGGAAGAGCCAGTAATGTTGAAAGCTATTACACCACAGGAAAAAAATGAAAAGGTATTCCTTATAATGGACAGTGTGCAGTATACTTTGTAGTAGAATTAAGAAGGTACTGTGACGAGGATGTTTAGGGATTGCATTTAGCCTCATACATACCGGACTTAGAGAGGGCAAGTTGCGTGAACATGCGAGCCCCCTTCAGTTCTAAAATATGTTCGGTTTACAGTGAGGTCTGCATCGATAGGAACTCTGAGGACGAGCGAGGAAAATTTTTCCGCAATTCGTAAATGAAGCGAAGCGTCATATTTTTTCGTCCCGTGTAGACAAAGTCAATCGTAGCGTTCGAAAGGAGAAACATTCCTGATACAAATAAATATAATCTGAATATAAGTAATGGTATGTAATAATAACGAAATTGTATTATTTTACTTTATGTACGCACTTAGTAGCTTGAACGTCGAGATGTTATTTCACAGAACTAATACTCCTGCAGAGTGGTGTTTAGGCGTGGCAATATATCAAGGGTATGTGCACTGATTTGTGTATCTGCTGACACCACTCAGATTTCCTTATTTCTTTATCTATTATGACCTCTTTATACGTAATCATTTATTTGTAGAGGGTTATGCTTGCACCTGATCAAAATCAGTGACACACACACACACACACACAGTCTCGGTAGGGATCAGCCCGTTGCAGAGACTCTGCCTGACAACACACAGCATTCACGAGACAGATCCATGCCCCCGGCGGGATTGGAACACCCAGTCCCACGATGTGAGCAGCCACAGACCCACGCCTTAGACAGCGCGGCCACTGGGATCAGCCACTCGAATTTGGCATTATCAAAATACGTACCCGATGTTTTCCTTAAGAAAGAAGAAACGCTGCCATTGAAAGTTAAGCAACATTGTTTTTGTAGTAGTGTTTTTCAGCGTCCGTTGCGAATTAGGGTTGTGAATATACATAAAGTTAAATAATGTAAGGATTTTAAAGTACTGTAAAATGGTGTATAATAGTTGAACATTTTGAAGGAAATAAATCGTCAGTGGATTTTTAACACAGTTTACACAGAGCGAGAATTATCGTGAATGATGCTTCATACATTCTGCTTTTGGTACAAATTTTCGCACGTGTTCTTGTGTGAGACCTGTTTGCGCTCGTACAGTTCTAGTTTAATTTGCTTGCTATTACAGTACTGACTCGGGAGATATAGACTATCTTCTGGGACGTGACCGGGTTCAGTCTGGTAGACGTGAAGCAATGTTTCGAAGGAATCTGCTGCGACCACCTTCAGGGTAGAAGAAATGATGGTGCCTGCCTACCAGTTTATACGGTATCGCATTCCGGAGCACGGCCATTCACACAGTCTAAGCCTTGTGAGTCTCAAATCTCGTTATGAATAAGGAAGTGTTAAGAACAAAAACATAACGAACAAACAGATGTAATTCAAAACAACGACATATTATTATAAAACCCCGAACTTCACATAACAGTCTGAAGAGTTGTACCTGCGTGGGTGTAAATTTAAAAAACGAACGTTACAGCTGTATCCAATAACCCCATACACATGACATTTTAATTAAAACATCATATATCGTTATTATCAGGAGCGTAGGCTGTTGTCAGACAGTTCGTGTAGTGGTCATGTGTGAAAGTATTTACAATGTTGAGCACGAAATTATTTTCAGAAATTCTAAAATAAGGTGTTAGATAGGCTAGAAATTACTGAAATAAGTCACATGTTTTGGGGAACTAACCTCAACAGTTAACATTGAAACGTCGATTTTTGAGTTATCATCATCACATAACCACATGTTGGCAGCCTCGTACAATTCGGGGTTTCCGGGAAACTAACACACAACAGTAACACATGAATGTGAATGTAAGTCAGCGGGCGCGGTAGTGAAGTAGTGATGGTCAGAAGTACGTGGGAGGTATTCAGTTTAAATCTGGTTGGGTTTACCAGTTATCTTTAACAAACAGAAGTGCGAAAATAAGAAAGGGACTGAGAACGAGAAGATGAAATGGAAAAAAGTGAGAGGAAGGAAGGGAACGTGTATAATAGAAAAAGGGAGTAAGGGGAGTAGGACTGCAGAGGCAGGAAGGGACGTTGAAGGGGAGGACGTGAAAGAGAAACAGAGAAGAAAAATGGAGGAAATAAAAGGTCGAAAGATGGCAATGAAAATACGAATAAAGGTAATTCACGGTCTGATGGCTGTGACTACTATACTGATGTCGTCTGGGATATGAAGCCATGACGTGTGGGTGAAATGAGTCTGTGTTTCGGAGTGACTTGCTGTCGCCGCTGTGAAGGTAGCTGATGAAAATAGAGGTAGCAGGTTTCTCTGAATCATCTGTACATATCTGTCAGCCGGTACGCTGTCATATCCTAGGAAAGCGTAACCTTCATAGACAGATAAAAAGGTTCAAAGGAGGAACAGAAGACTGAATGTGAAAGACGAAAATGTAGACAGTCACTGGGAGGACAGACACAGCAGATCCTGTCTTCTTCTTGATAAAATCATTGAGACGGGACAACCCTGATATATGCCCAAGACGCTGGCGCCAGGAGGTAGTGTGAGGGAGTGGGGGGTGTTCTGGGCATTCTCAGGGCCCTTGATGTTGGTGCGCCACCTAGCCAAACAGCTGAATGGCGAATCCATCACATCTCAAGTGCAACCATGCCCATGACAATGACTTTATCTGTAATTAAACATGTTCATATTAATTGTCTTTACTAGTCAGTCTGGTACCAAACTTTGTCTGGTCTGGAGGAGGTTGAAGAGGGTTGAGCACTTTATAATATTTTATATGTCGTTAAACATTGAGCCGTTATTTGTATTCTGGCTGGTTGCATGTCACGGACATGAAATTGTGTTGTGGTCACTGACGCTCGAAACCGGAATCTGAGTAAGGAAAACCAATCATGTAAAACGTAAAAGAACGGTCTAAATTTAAAATTAAAACGAAATGTACAGTGAACCCGACAGACGTCATGTAGGCCTATAACTTGGGCAAAACATATTTTTTACATAGTCGGTTTTAATTTGTCACAACAACGTTTGTTCTGTTTTGAATTCCAGGAATAGGAGGCAAATATTCGCATACATTCGTTCCTTTGAATTTCCGTTGTAACAAGGTAGCGTTTCAAATCGTCCCCTTTCATGGATAGCTGTATCAGGAATTTGGTGAGAGGTCGGCGACTAACCACCGCTTTGAGTGCCTGGTCCAGTCGGCAACGGATAGCTTTATGTACTATATGAATACAATTGATTATTATGCATATGTCAGGAAGGTGCCGTGAGATATTAAAACTCAGAACTTACAGTCTGGTGTTCCCAAATTTTATAGGCCTTCTAGTTCAAGGTTCGTTATGCATGAATGCAAAGAACGTTGAAGATGAAAGGAAAATAAGTTGCGCTTTATGTACTGAGATGAAAGGCAACTGATGTATTTGCTCACAATTGTATTTGTTTTTACAGTAATTTGCCTTGCATATTTCATGAATAGTGTCAGTCTGCGAGCTAACTGATATAACGACATGAAACTGAGGGTCCGTGGACAGAAAATTTCAAAGACTATTAAATTCTTACACAAATATTAGTGTTAGAGTCAGCAGTACATTATCTGTGAGGTTTCGCTTTGGTGCTTTGCAAATTCACATGCCAATTAATCTTTGAGAAGTTGCTTTACATAGATCCATAACTTGTAAACTTACGGTCCTGGCGAGTGGTGTTTTATGTCCAGACACTGTAGGCTTGGTAGTAAGAATAATAAACCCCACAGAAATTAGGAGTTTGTTAAAATCTTCACCTTGCTCTGGGCAATTCTGTATAAACCACATAATGTCTTAAACATATTCTTGTCTCTTCCATAAAATATGTCTTTACTTTCTAAAAAATATCACATGCGAAATAGACCCTGTGTTGAACTTAGCAGCTGAATCCAATCTGCAATATTAGAACTTCATCGTCAACTTATTTCAGTATTATAATCTTTTAAAAACAACGATATGGACGTAGGCAGGTCCTCGCTTAGTGTTTGGTTTACGCTCCAGAATATCGCAACTTAGAGCAAAACGATGTAGGACCGAGTATCTTTCCGTTGTAAGTGAAATAATAATTAATCAAAATACCCGAAAAATCAACTTTAATCCAAGGCCGGATAACGTTTTTAGAATTGTTTGTTACTAAATGTGTTAATCATTTAAAATAGGGATGCACAGATTTTCCAAAAACTTAGGGGTCACCTCCAAATTCTTGGCACCAGAAGGGTGACATGAAGCAGGTTCCACACTGAGGACCCACAGTTGTGGAGTGAACTTTGAACCTCAATTTCATCCAGCGAGTTCTGTGCATGTGAGCTGATGGGAAAAACTGCGATATTTGTGCTGAAAATATTACGCGTCACTGTATAAAATGCAGGCACTCGGGCGACCAGGCGCCTGGGATGTGTGCTGCCCTGGTTGCAGCACAACAACGTTGTGTGGGACAGGGGTAGAGGAGGAGTGTCTGTATTTAGAAAGGTTAAGTTCGCGTGCATACGAATACATTTTTGACGTATTTTTTCTGTGAGAAACCCCCGTGCATGTGTTGGGTTAAAAGGTAATTTGGAAAACGGATATAAAAATTACTTCATTGTGAAAAACATTCCAGTTATAAAACGCAAATTAATCCAAGATTGTCTGTTTTGTTAATAAATAATACTGATGCCTTATCAGCTAGAAAAGTACCAACAGTAATGCACAAATTAGTATATGTGACACAAAGTCTTTAGAAGTTCACTTTCATTCTGACACGTTTCGGTGGCGTATATACCGCCATCATCAGGGAGAGAGAGTTCACACCGAAAGCTGGGGCACCACTGATGAGTTAAAGTCTTTCTTGCCATGTACACATCGTCGGAGCCACTCCGCAGAAGCTGATGTCCATAGAGCACGGCTAGCGCTGTATACGCACTGCGAAAGTCTCCTTTAGCTGCTCATCCAAGACCTGAATTTCTGAATTTATTTAAAGGGCTTTCCAGTGTTTGGGTTAAGTAGCGTACAATGAGAAGACGATTGCACTTTCTGCGAAAGATACGGAAGACATTAATATTCCGTCAAGTGTGCATACACAGACTGCTGGAAAATCACTGGAAACTTCAACTGTTGTGTGCCCGTGGGTTCAAAATCAAATACAGGGTCTTCTGAATGGTACTTTACCTTCTTTTATCCAGTCTGAGTGCATTTTGGGTTGTAGTAAAAGGGTGAGCTGGTCGTTCGATTGAAAAATATTAAATGACACCACAGTGACGTTAATTTGCAGATCGTTGCGTGTTTTATGACTATTTTCTCACACAGATCCTTGAAATGCATTATTTGTAGGCATTTACAGTAAGATTTTATGATAAAGAGCATATGGACCGAAGCGGTTGTGGTGTATTTTAAGGTGCTATCCCAGCATTTACCTGGAAGGACCGCTGAGAATCTATTTGTGTTTCGCATAGTTTCGGTTCCGAATCATCTCGATTACAAAGCAAGAGTACTGATCGTTGCAACACCTGCTGTGCAGAGAGGGAACTTGTGTCTGTCTGAAATGTCAGACTCGCAGGTCGTGTGTGTGTGTGTGTGATCCCGCGTTGTGTTCAGATTATGATAGGCACGTCTAGTGATACCAGACTGGAGTTGCTCCCGCTTTGACAATTGTCTGTTGCAGTGACTTCGATCAATGCATTGGACATTATTACATTCTGGAGGAATATCGGTCGTCCTGCCGCTCAAAATCTAGTGTTGGCTTGTTGGCTAGGGAATTTACTTAATAAGGCCGCATTGTTTGTGGAGTTGCGTGTAGTGTCCAATTTGCTGATAACATGAATTAGGAGCTGGTGATGAGCCTTGGCATGACTCACGAGATTAGTTGCTGACGTCTTACCAAGGGGGCACGTCTCGTATCTCAAACCAGTCTACGTGGGATGTATGCTGTGGAGTCGGTACACAAAACTTCCGACTCCGACTCCGATTCCGATTCCTTCATAAAATCTCAATATGTATTAATAACGGTAAACCTATAAGACATTTTATCACCACCACGTGAATCATCAGGCTACTTTCTAGACTTATAACCTACTTTTAAATATAAGTCTAATGGTTATTGTAGATATCAGGGCTCTGAATTTGTAATATGTAGTTAAGATTTTGAATTGAAGTCGGAGTCGGTACATTTTTACCGACTCCGACTCCGACTAACATTCCTTCCGACTCCGACTATGACTCCTACTCTACAGCCCTGGATGAATGTTACAAATAGTGGCACTGAGGCGCGTTTTCCTCCGTGTGTTTAAGTTCCTACCCGTCCATCAGTCCACCAACATTCCCCAGTCATGCGTGTGACGTCGATTTATGTAATTATAGTTAAGAGCGTGTTGAATGTAACAGTCAAAAGTAGCTGGTGGTATAACAAAGACCTCTTTCACGTAAGGAAAGTCCCAAGTCTGATTTTGTCTCCAGATACCTGTCATCGGGAATGATCCATTGTGGGTTTCCTTGATCCAACATGATACATGCATTGTTAGTACCTTACGGTAGTCCACTACCACTTGCTACCACGCCATTTAAATTTCATCGTTGAGAGTAATCCTCCATTGTATTTCCGTACGTCCATACAGCTGAGACATTTTCTACAACCTGAGAAAGAAGTAAGAAATTAGTGCTTATGTACTGGAGAGTACCGTTCTGTTTTCCACTGTTTCGACTTCAGAAGAGCAACAAACATCTTAAATCGGCGAGTTACTTATGTTTACAGGAAAAGCAGCTTTTAATTGCGAAGCAACTGGCGTCCTGCGGATTGTAACATTGAACAAGGACGTTGAGAATGTATTTATACAATATTCTAAGGAAAAGGTGGTTTATGTAACTAACTGAAGAATAAGCAAATTGTAAAAAGTACATTGTACAAACTTAACAGATTTGCCATTACTGTGTAAATAAAACCCACAGTACCCAAACAGCTCATGCTTTGTAAACTGTCACGTGCGCGTTGAGATTCTGAAATATTTATTTGTAACTGGGTGAAATTTAAACGAAGTCATTTTAGCGATTGGCAAAATGTTATTCTTTTTTTCTTGTAAAATAGAGTAAATTATACGGAAGGCTTAAGATTTTAAACATTTCGTTATTTTGTCCCCAGGTTTCAAGTCATTCTTCACGTCATTTACCAAGCTTTAGTCTGGACCTCCAGTGACAGAGACTAGCTGTTTCTAGTGACCCAATAGAGTAGGATTTTCTTTCACAGTTTCCATCTGAAGAGGGAGACAGATGCAGTCTCAAATCGTTACAGGATTTACAGCGTGAAAGAATGTTCAGTGTCCAAAGTACGTCACATGTAACGCGATACACCACCATCGGAATTCTCTAAAGTTTAGTTATTTCACCGTTTGCTAGGATGTGGCGCCATGTAATCTGATAGGTATTTACCAACTTTTGTAGGAACCTTCTGCCTCCATCTTCACAGTGGCTGCATTGCGAGAATACACACACACACACACACACACACACACGCGCGCGCGCGCGCACACACGAGAATATGTAGCGTTACGTCTATAAGAGAGTACTATTTATATGTACAAATCAACGCCTCGTACCTCACACAGACTTGTGATCGTGAAACGACACGTAATATTATGCAGGCCTGTGGTGTAATTTAATAATCTACTCCTTCGCATTTTTGGATAGTATACGGGTGGTGGAAAAATTCTATATCGAATATCTGCACATATTAAAGAGATATCTGTGCATGGTATAATTCTTGTTAAGACAGTGATAATAGGTTGTGATAAAATATGAATGTAGCATCAGAATTAGTTACAACATAACCACTTTTCTGGTAACCAGTGTCGTGGAAAAATGTCGCTCTTGATGCACTTAGAATTATTACAGTTTTCATTAGCTGTGCAGAGTGCGGTAGTGACCTAAAAAGAGACATTTAGACATTTCGTTGATTACTTGCAGTACAATTTTCATTTGAGCATTCTGTAGAAGGAACTTCCATTAGAGGTGCAGCCCAATTTTTTTTCTCGCAAGCCCCTTTAACTTTAATTCTTTTTAACAGACTCGGAATTCGTTCTGTTTCTTTCATAAAAATGGGGATCATTTTTATTTGTTTTAAAGTAGCACTGCTCATTGAATAAATACCGTTCCATATTAATTCACACTAGCTAAACATTAAAGCTTTACAAAATAAAGATCTGAGTTTTATATGCTAAAACTTGTTTGTTGGTACACCACACCTGTTACTCATCGTATTCAAATTCTGTGCAACCGTGGCGCAGCTGTTTCCACCAAGAACTGTAGTCAAGGAGGGCTGTACACCGCAATATGCTTGATTTATAGTTCTTCAGCAACATTGTCAGTAATTCAGAGCTTACGGTATGTAGCATCAAGTGATTGGATGATACTGAATTACAAATTTGGGAGGATGTGAGAGGTAGCTTTTTTGCCTGATTTTAAATTCGCCCTACCAACCCACCGTTGGTCTAAAGGGACTGACAGACACAAAAACAGACTTTGCGATGGCCAGTATCCTGGCGGAGGTTCCGAAGGGGGACCTCCGGGATGTAACCTGAGGGCTTACCACTGGAACCAAAGTGATCGATTTGATTCGTATTATAAAAGTGTCCTGAGCGGTGGCGCAGTTGGTTGAGGCACTGCGCTACAAACCGGCAGGTCGCGGGTTCGATTCCCGTTGGTGTCAGTGGATTTTTCATTGACATAATCCTGTCGGTCGCACTATGGCCCTGGGGTCGACTCAGCCTGTAACAGAAATGAGTACCAGGAATATTTCCTGGGGGGTAAACGCGGCCGGTGCGTAGGGCTGACAACCTTACCACCTTCAAGCGCCGATTGTCTAGAAATCTGGGAGCCTCGACCTCCTGGAACCCTGTGGGCCTGTCCAGGCCTGTAGTGGGACTGCTTTACCTGAGAGGTAAAGAGTCATTATTATATGATGAAGGGGGTTGCGTAAATTGGTTGAGAATTATGCAGCAAATCAGTCAGGCCATTTTGTGTTCGGTTCCATTTAAAAACAACTGAACATTCAAAGAGGACATAGATTCTGCTGCAGCTGCGTATCGTGTGCTCTCATGCAGGCGTAGTACGTCTGGCATGGATTATATCGTGCGTACAACATAAGGTGCGATCGTCGAAATTGTGGGCAGCGTATTGACTGGAATAGGGCTGTAGACACGATCATCCATGGTTGGAGTCTAGGCATGGACAAGATATCTCTTCTCCAGAGCGTCAAGTCGGGCTCTGGTGCCCACCCAGTCTCTGTTTAATGGTTACTGGATGCGCTTTCCATGGAGGTAAGATTGCTGTCCACCCACTGCCTTCTAGTACTGAGCTCAAGAGTGATTTAAGTTGTGCTTCCTCTGCCCGTACACCTTCTTGGCGTCCATATGTTCTGCTTCACTTGTGCATTGGAATGGCGACACTGAAGTGTTAAGACACTTTTGACACTTTTGAGATTTCAGAAGCGTCCAAAATTCTGATGGCACTTGGTGGAAATGAGTGGAGAGCACCACGCTTATCTTTCGTTTTACCCCCAAACACGGGCGAAGGTACGTGTTCGGTGTGCCCCCGCAGACTATCTGGGCATATCCTCGGAATCGAACACCTGTCCCTAAGTTTGTTTTACTGAAATGTCGCAGCTTATTTAATAAGCTGTGAGCGAATAAGTCACCTCGAGGAAGCTACATAATTTTGCTTTCCACCTGAGAATTACTGGGATGATTAAGTTTAGGCATTTGTTATAGCGAAGTTTGAGGTACTGGCAGTAGTTGTGACGAAGTTTCAAGTCTGCTGGGTTATAACGCCTCGTCGCTTGATAAATAGTTCTCGACATTTCGGAAAAGAATGCTTTTGACCTGAATTAGGAGGCAGAAAACTCCTGTGAAACCGTACTAAACATTTACTGGTCGACATGGCACTATCATAGGAAACTTAAACCATCACGAAATGCACAGGTTTGAAAGTCCACAGTATTTTATTCGAAATAATTCTTAGAGGGAAGGATAATACTGAAAACTGTTTTGGGAAAAGAGATGTGTAGATGTTGAAAGAGATTTTATCTGAAGGGGGGGGGGGGGGGGGACAAAATCGCGAACTGAAAGTAACGTAACTGTTGTAATGTCATTTGTTGTAATAATTTACTGTTTATTCAAGAAGACCCTTGGCCAGGGGGCTTTCGTTTTTAGCGTGTTCTGCAGTTCTGTGTTTCACTTCAGCAACACTGATGCTCCCAAAACGATCATGTCGCCTATTTGCTGTCTGCAATGAAATGTGGAATAAGTAGTTGAGTCATTTGCTTTGCAGTGAAACATATTTGCTTTACAAAAGAAAATTTTTCGAACCATGGTTTATCCAGAAACTACACATTTGTATAGAATTCTGTTTTAAGAGTTTATAGATTTTACCTGTTTCATATAAGTGCACATTTGCGTTAAAGATCCTCGTGTTAAGTGGCCAAAAAAGTTTCGGAACGAAGTCAGGTTTATATATTATTAATACAAGGAATTGGTGCCACCTTCGTAAACCAGTATCCAAGCATTTGTGTTTTCAGAAACGTGCATAGTGAGCTGGCATCAAAATATTCAGCAGTGTACCATGCAGACTCACAAACCACATGCAGCAAAACACTCAGTTCAGAGTAACTTTAAGAAGATACTTAAATACACACAAATTTCTTCCTCTTGGTCAATGTACAATGTTTAAAAGTGACTCAAACCTTATTATCAGCCGTGTGTAATGGATTTGATATTAGAATAGCGTATCTGAAATACTTTTAATGTTATTGTATTATACTAATTTTGTGTATTTTTTATTTTTATGATTTATTCCACATTCCTTTGTCAGTTTGAGTAATGTCATGTATAATGAGGTTTTATCCGGGCGTCGCGTGATTTTTTTCTCATTTAGGATTCATCACAACGTTTGTAGCCGGTCCCAGTGGCCGTGAGGTCTAAGGCGTAGGTGCCGAGCGCTTGCTGGGATCGTGGGTTCGAATCCCGCCGGGGGCATGGATGTTTGTCTTTTGTGAGTGTTTGTGTTGTCAGGTAGAGGTGTCTGCGACGGGCCGATCCCTCATCCAGAGGAGTTATGCCGACTGTGGTGTGTGTCTGAGTGTGATCAAGTGACAATAAACCACCTCTGCACCTACCGTGAGTAGGTAGAAGAGGTAAGGACTACGAAACGAAACAACGTTTGTAAATGTTTGACATAAATTGTGTCACTGCCTGCCCGTACAGTTTTCAACAGCGGCGATTTGAAACAGGAACTGTAGATTTATATACCGGTTTCGGGTGGTTGGCTATAATCCGGATGTTGGACACAATCCGTTTTGTCAGCTACAGCCGTGCGCTATAAGCCATGAGATACAGGGTAAAATATAGTGACGTAATGTCAGAAGGGTCAGCGTGGTGGCCTGCAAACATCCGTCGGTTCAGTTGCTTCCGATGCAAGTTCGTGCACGTCAAATGAAGCGTAGCAAAGGGGAGGGAGGCGAGAGAGCCTTTGGGCAAATCAGAAAGTACGTCTTCCCGTAACCAATTGCACGGAGCAGACTTATTCTTCAGAAGCTAAAGTTCCTAAGCTAATCAGGAAATACCGCCCGCTTTGCGGAATTCGAGGTTCGTTACCGTGTTCACTTCTCCAGATTTAGAGCCAAAATAATAAGAGTTCAATGGGGCAGGACTTACAGCCCTAAACCCACAACATTCCTGATTATGATGATGATGATGGTTATGATGATGATACAGTTCAGTCCGTCCTATTCAGATTTTTTAAAATCCGTTTTCGTACAATCCTTTTATATAGGCCTAGGTCTCCAAAGCGGTCTCTTTTTTCAAGGTTCATCACCAAAACTCTGTATACATATCTCTTCTCCCGTCTCTCTGACTGGCCTTGATTTGAAACTTGGGAAGAAAATAGGCTGAAGGAGCTCGAGAATAGGGTGTTAGGAAATAATTAGACCTGAAAGGGCCTAAGTAACAGGAGGATCGAGAAAATCACGTAATTAGGAGTTTCATGATTTGTGCTCGTCCCAAAATATTGCTCGGGATCAAATCAAACGCACTGATATGAGCAAGACATGTGAGACTTACAGAGAACCGACGTGTGTACGAAGTCTTGGGAAGTAAACGTGAAGGAAAGAGACATTTTGGAAGACACAGGCATAGATAGAAGAAGAAGATTAAAGGGTTATGGGTAGTGGGAGTTCTTTCACTTGAAGTAAAGCGGCTGGGGCGTGAAGTTAGCCGCTCTACTCCGTCTAGTGCCGAGTTTAGGAATGAGTGGAGCTGCACCTACACTCTCCGTTTTTACTTTCTGGCATGTAAAGGAACATATTTCTCTTTTTAAGTACAATACCACTGCGTTTTAAAGATTTAATCTCACTTGAGGGACGCATTCACCTGTTTATGAGCCACTTTGAAATGCAAGGCTCGCTTAATTATTGTGGAATGTTTTAACATGTATTTTTTTCTTTCAGGTGAGGTCTTTCATATGCATCTTATATGACTAAGAAGCTGTATTGCTCTGAAACAGTAACTGACGTAACTTCTTATTGTAAGTAATGAATATTTATATTATTTTCTGTCATCGCAATCAGTGGTAATAGCAGATGCGATTAACATATGTAACTTCATACCATGTCATTTTTCAACTTCTCACGGAGGAAGGGGGGGGGGGATGGTTTGCTCGTATGGTGTTATTTTATATTCTTCCACCGTGTAGGATGATAAATTTGTTCCTATGGGCCTAAAAGACCATCATTTTAACTTCATACCGTCTAGGAGGTGAGATTGCTTGTGGCAATACACACTTCTTTTACCCTTTGTCAGATGTGATTGCCGATCAACACAAAGACAGGCGTGACAAAGAGGTGGCGGGTAATGAATCATGTTCCGAAACGTCCTATATATTCAGCTGATCAGAGGTTAGTTGTGACAGTAACACTAAAACGTTAGCACTCTGCCCACACAGTGCATTTACATGTTCATAAAGTAATTCCACGAAACCAAGCGTTCATTGAGAAGGCACGGTAATGACACTCGTCTAGTCCCAATATTGTCGCTTGCTGTGTGGAACAGCAGGGCTCCTTACCGTTTTGACAAGTGCCCACCACTGGACCCTACGCTGAGCACAGTTGTGGTACCCATTAACTATTTGTTCTTCACTATTCTGTGTTCATTTTTGTACTGTATATGTCGTGCTACGTAATCATGTGTTTAATATTTCACCGGCTGTAGTTCAGTACCGTAATATAACAGGTTTGCTGAAATTAAATTGGATTTCAATAAATTGAATATTAAATTATCAACTAATAGTTATAAAGCAATGGATTTGAGTGGTGTGGATTTACAAAGTTTGCAGCTGTTGATTGGTATAAACAAGACTACAATGTGCAACACGTTAGGTGGAAGTAAAACTATTATGATTCAATAATTGATTCTTTACTAGACAGGTAACAATGGTCTGTTATAATGTAATAATAATAAAGTCCTTTGTCGTGTATCTTTTGTCGGATCCTAATTACATACACCTACACTGGCGCCCGCACACAGAGGCAGAGGCACAGTGCCATGTGCTGCACATTTACGGACACTAATTGGTAAATATGTATTTAATGGAGTTTAAACCGAATTCATCTGCTGACTAAACCCGCTAGTAACAGTTAGTTAGGCAATTTATAGCATTTTGTGCAACTGTAGACGAAGTTACGAAGATGCGACGATACGTCACGGATTATAAATCATATGCCTGCGAAAAACAACTGGGATGGCGTACACTGTGTAGTGTCTAGGGCAGGGAGCCGGTGATCTGGGGTTCGAATCCTGACAAGGAGAAGTGAAAAAAGTCCGTACCCGCTCTGGGACCCACCCGACCTCCTGTTTAATGGATACTGAGGTTCTTTCCTGCAGGTAAAGCGGCCGGAGCCTGAAGGTGACCACACACTTCCATCTAGTGTCCAGGTTCAGAATGACTGGAGTTTATACATGTATTCACCCTGTATATTTTCCTGATGTGGGCATGAGCTACTTTACCATTTATAATCAGTCTTTTTCGTCAACCAGCTAAATGAACAACATGTGTCTTACTGCTGTGTATATTAAAGTGACTAACCGCAACATGTTTAGATCCTTACAGCGTGATCATCAGGGAGTATGTTTGTACTCCGTGATGATGATCTTGTAAGGATCTGAACATGTTGGAGTTTATTACTTTAATATAAATAACAGTAAAAACGTGATGTGCATTTAGTCGGTTGCTGAAACAGGATGGTCATTTACCAGTACACGGAATGAGTAATATTTTTAAAAAGTTACGTTTTATGTCCGCGGGAATCTAAGTACCCTCGAAAATGTCTCTGGGTTTTCGTAGGAATATTTTATGTAAATGTATTTATTTTAATACATAAATTTATGTGCCTAAGGGCTGGAATTCTGTCATTATTCTGTCCTCATGGAGCAAGGTAATTCTTACAATGAGGATACGATTGGGGGCGGGTAGTGTCAGCCAACTGAAGTACGCTGTAGTGAAAGTCGTTATTAGTGGTTAGGTATGGGGCCACCAGGCGGCAGGACTAATAAGTACCAGTGATTGATAAAAACAGGTTTACAGGCTGATTTGCAGTGAAATTGTGATCTGATATGTAGTCCTGCCACTGGAACGAGGCAGAGGTATTCTGAGTAAAGTGTAGCTAAAAATGGGAATGTTTATTTCAAAGCCTTTCGTATTGCTGGAGGATGTAATAAAATAGGAAGCTGCACAATGCGTTTTCAGCCGTTTGTTGCCTTTGTGAGATTACAGATTCGTATAGGTTACAGCGCTGTGTGTCGGTAATGTCAAAAGCGTAGCCAATAGTAGAATTTATAAAGTGTCAGCTTTTGTTTTGATCTGTGGGCCATATCGTTCAGCCGCGGAGTACAAGTGAAATAAAATGTGTCCGTTTAGTGCAGACTGATATTAGGTCTTTTTGAAGAAAATGTTCCCCGGTTTGCCGTCAAAATCAGTAACCTTATGTCATATCATGTCATGTCATAACTTCATATTTATTTGTTGACTTCTTCTCCAAATCATTATTTGAACGCAGTACGCAGGCATTCACAATGTTAATCTCCTAGCAGGCGTTTCGTTACTTTGGAGTTTCGGCTGTACGTATGAGTAATTCACTAAGAAAGGTTTATTTGCTTTTGGTGATACAGAATGTAACAAAGAAGAGTTATGGAAAGTATGTTGATGTGGACGCAACATTTGAATAATTAATTGCAGACTGTTTAATTAAATTGCACTCCTGTGCCCACTGTAGATTTTAAGCCACTTTGTGTCAGCTGTCGTCGAAATATGAACGTGACCACTGGCCCAAATGACAAACACACCTTTTAATATCTGTGTTGAATTTATGCAATGGAAAGTAATGCAGATAATTACCTCCTTTTACGCTACAGCATTACCCACGCAAGTAGAGAAATTGTTTTGTGTTTTTAGAAGTGGGTAGTGGAAAAATACATGTGCATTATACGCGGACTGTTTTAATGATAAAAACGTGTGGCTCTAGAAAAATATGCAGGAATATCTAATACTTAAAATGGAATCCAGCAAATCCTGTGTGTGTAGAGATGAAATTCCTTCACAGAAAAATGATATTATTCTCCTAAGTGACATGGTTGTTGATGCACTTTACGGATTTCTACGAGGCAGCACGTTAGGCTCAGGAGGAAGCTAGTTGTCCCCCTGTGGCTGCTAATTTAATTGAAATGTTTAATTTGCTGTTTCACGCAGTACCGAGCAAGTTGGCTGTGTTGGTGACACGTGACTAAAATGAGGGAGGTGCCCTGTTGGGATCGTGACCGGGAAACCGTTGATTTTGAGGTTTTCAGGCGCGTTCGCGTGATTGGCGAAAAACGCCTGTTAATTTAGTCATATCCGTCCGTTCGTTCACCTGTCCGCATGTGTCAAGTCGGCTCCCACTGGACGCATTTTAGTGAAATTATATGCTGGAGAATGTTATGATAAATCTGTCAAGAAAATCCAAATTTGGTTAAAATCGGACAAAAATATCTGGCGGTTTGCATGACGATCTGTGTTCGCTTTATTTAGTTGACATCGGCATGTGTAGCTCAACAATCTAGAGAACGACAATACTGAAGATAATGCATTGTTATTTTACCATATTGTCACATTAAACATGTATATTCGACTCATATCCAACAGGATGTTACGTAACTGGGAATTTCGTATTGCTGGCAGTGACATATGCAACGCAACAATACACTGAACGTATTGTTGCTTTTGCACGGCAACGGTGGCTACGCGAACGCGCCAGAATATTAATTATACGTACATGGCCTATCTGATTTCGTGTTTCTCCTTTGTCGCGCCAGGCAAATACTGGGATATGGCCTTAAATTAGAACATCATCGTCCTTCCAAATTTTTGCCCCACTTAATCATTCACTGTCCATTTATTCGGCGCTGTATAGTACGGGAACTGACAGCGTCGTTAATTAAACCGCAGCTGCATAAAATAAGTAGCTCGTGCGAGACTTATCGTCCCTCTTCTTGGGCTGCCTGTCCTGAAGACGAAGACACTACGCTGTTCTGAAACTTCGGTAACTACTAGCCGAAACGGCGCAACATTTTAAAAGACTTGAATTTGAAATTAACGCCACTTCGCAGATTTTTTCCTACCTTGTTTAACCCTTTAAAGACGAAGCGTATCTGTTTTATATAAGGACTCAGTGCGTACCGCGCTGTAAACACTCGCCACTTCGGTTATAAAAACCAATCTCTTAATGTTTTATAAGGCAAAAGTTGCTGTTTGTTCTGAGATCCGTACAAAACACATAAACGCAATGTGGGCACCACGTAGAATTTTTTAATGTTAAACCTGGTCGTATGTAAAGTTACCGCTAGGCTTTAAAAGGTTAACTAATGGTCTCTGTCCAGCAGCAAACCTCGGCCCTTTAGACGATGACCGATGTAGTAAAGTACAGTGCGGTCGTTATTTACGCGGTTGTTTGCGGAATTTTGAAATAACACGCCCGTGTAATGTAAGTAATGATAATAAGTAGATCTGAATTTACTCAAAAATGGCGCCCTGTATTTTCATACAGGGTCCAAAAACGCGTACGAAATTTCTGTGGCGTGTCTGGTCTTAATTTGCACGGACCTTTGTTTGCGCACGCTCTCCATAAACGAAACCCACGTGAAAATGACGACCGGACTGAATAATAAATCAGCCAACACCAGATGTGACGTTTCGACGGCAAGTGACAAAGGAGGACTGCTAGTTCCATAAATACAATAAACTAATCACCGGGGTTTGTGGAAGGAAGGAGTGTAGACTTACGGGTCATTTGAGTGACTGCAGGATACCCTTGGAAGGAGCAGCCTTCACTACTGGTGTAGATGCGCCCTTCAAAGGTAAATATTTGTGATAGTATGAAACGAACTTCGTCTTCTCCCTTCTCTGAGCGTTTAGTGGTTAATGAAAACCGATCCACAACTTTAGTACTTAAAGCCAGCCCACGCTGCCATGAATGTCAAGGACTGCTATCTGTTTTGGACTGCGTAACATGAGTATCGTTGCGGATACGAGTATATGGTTCGTAGTCCTTGTCTCTTCTACGTACTCACAGTATGTGTCCAGGTTGTTTATTTGCACTTGATAACACTCAGACACACACGAGAGTCGGTAGGACTCCCTCTGGACGAGGGATCGGCCTGTCGCAGAGACCTCTACCTGACAACACAAACACTCACAAGAGACAAACGTCCATGCCCCCGGTGGGATCCGAACCCACGATCCCAGCAAACGCTCGGCCGCCGACCTACGCCTTAGTCCGCGAGGCCACTGGAATCGGCGCTGATATGTGGTGCGGGAAGTTAATTTTCAGTTTCACTGATAATAGTGCATTGAGTGCACTTTTGTACTGTAGTGGCAGGAGATATCGAAAGGGAAAATTAAAGAGAACTAATAGTTTAATCCCATGAAGATTGATGTTACTCTGCGTTAGGTAATTATACACATTCAGTCCTCGTGCTTCAATTATAAATATGATCCCTGAATGCTGTATAGGCACATAGTGTCTGTGTACTGTGGTATCCGAACGGACGCATGAATACACAGTGTGTGCGCAATGCGGAGTTATTAACGTTGAACCAGGCGGCATGTGTAGTTCCAACCGAAGTTTTGTGAAGTTAAGTCACTCCACACCAGTCATTAACAAGTGAGATTGGAGAAAGCACAGAAATATTTTTTATGATGTAGAGTCTCTAGAGAGGGAATTGAGCCGGCGGTATTCTGCATGGGAAGCTTGATTTTGAACTTCTACACTGCGATGTTCGCTTTGTGAATAATGAATATAAGGGGCATATGACAAGTAGTCAAATTTCAAACCGCGGGTTTCGTCAGTGTTTCCTTCAGCATTTATTAATTTCCTGGGTGGAGTAACCAGCATACAGGAGCAGTTTCTTTTTTACACAGGCAAGAATTAATCGGCTGTCTGCGTAGAGGTGGTGCGTTTGTTCGCAGGCCTGTGGAAACCTGTAGAGTAAATTGGTGTCGGTTACCTTCACATCTTTTTCTGCTTTGTACAAAACACGAGGCCGATCCCAGTGGCCGCGCGGTCTAAGGCGTAGGTCTGCGGCCGAGCGCTTGCTGGGGTCGTAGGTTCGAATCCCACCGGGGGCATGGATATTTGTCTCTTGTACGGTGTTTTTGTTGTCAGGTAGAGGTCTCTGCGACGGGCCGATCCCTCATCGAGAGGAGTTCTGCCTACTGTGCTGTGTGTTTGAGTGTGATCAAGTGAAATTAAAAACCCTGTACACCTACTGTGAACAAGTAGGTAGAAGGGGGAAGGACTATGAAACGAAACGAAACGAAACAAAACACGAGTAACTTGGATTCCGAGTATTCTATTACAAAATAGCAAGATTCACTTTTGTTGGTTTTGCTGTGAGCATGTTTAAAAATGTACGTTATAAAGCGAAGTGTGTTGAAAATATTTCGCAGCTTTCCCACGAAAAGGAAAGAAAAACACACAGGGAATATGCTTTCATGTTCTGCTGCCACATTGTTGGGCTAGAATATTGTCTGTCAACCACTCTGTACGTAATAACTGTCAAAGGAAGACACTGTACACCAGTTTGTCTTTATAAGGTAACAGAAAATGGTGTGATGCGAGTAGGATATGACAAAGTAATATCGAGGTTTCGCGTTCAGTATCTCGTGAACATTGAGTCAGTTGAATATTCAAGTGTTCTGTGATATGACGTCGTGTAGACTGGTAAATAGTAACCACTCGACACAGCATCCTATTCCAGCAATCTTTACTGTCACTGTCACTGCCGTAAAAAGCTCGGCTCCCACTCTCCCTGCCCCCAGTGAGTTAATTAACAACTTCGTACTAAATAGATCTGCACTCTTCTGGGGTATTACGCAGGGTCGAATGTTCACCATTCGACTCTGCGTAATACCCGAGAAGAGCACAGATCTCATCGACATCGTGGCGGAAGCCTGAGAATCATGTCGAATAGGCTGTAACAACTAGCATAAAATTACATTGCCAGAAGTTATGTTGGGACCCCACATGGTGTGTGTGTGTGTGTGTGTGTGTGTGTGTGTGTGTGTGTGAGAGAGAGAGAGAGAGAGAGAGAGACTGAAGGCGCACATCAAGAATATTCTTAGGCTTATCGAGTATAATCTGTAAAACACGAGAATTTTGCACGCGAGGCACCACGTGAGGGAGACAGGCGTACGTAGATGAGAGGATAATTTTAAATTCAGCCTAAAGTAAGGAGGATTAAGAGCGCAGATTGAATTCATGTTGCTCATGAGAAGAGCCATTGGAAAGCGTAGAGACCGTAGCCATGAATTGTTGATTTCATTAAAAGTACGCGCACTTGCTTGACTGCCTGATAAATTACTGTTGCCCATGCAGTTGGTTAGCCGTCGAATGCTATCAAAATATTTAGGAGAGGTATGAGAACTTGAAGGATTTAATCACTTCAGCCTACGAATAAAGAGGAAGCCGTATTTTAAAACGACAGAAATTTACGTATTTGCGTGGTGAAGATAATTGCACATTTTCGCTTTAATTGGGCTCTCGCTGAACTTGGTTTTACAAATTCCATTGTAATGTTTCTCTTACAAAGAGTACTGTAGGCACATGAATGCCTCAGATGACGATTAAAAATCTTTTTCATGCAGATGGTATGCCCTGTGGCTTATGACGCATTACTCACCTAGGGCGATGATATTCGTAGATACAAATTAGGGGACCGGAATTGCGATAAACGGCGCGATCCAAATGTGTCTACATGGAGAGGAGCAAGGAACAGCTTGTGTGGTTGTGTAATTTAGCGGCATTCCGGAACACGCCGTCGTGCCACAGATTGTAGCAATAACATGAATTTACCGCTTGCACATTATGTAAGCAATTTAGGTAACTGCACTTCTCTGTGGGTCCATTATAGTCATTCACGTAGCACATTGTTTACCACCCAAAAGCGCTCTGTTGTTTTAAGACACATACGTACCAGTATCAAATAAATATAAAGGAAAAAATTCACAAACGGTCACGTTAAATATGCATCAGTTTTAATTAAATGCTTACACAGAAATGGAAATTCGACACGCTAATTGCTGAACCGAACGTCTGTATGTAGAATTAACTTACGTAGAGTGTCTTTCATGTGAATTTAGAAACAAGTTTACAGAACCCATGTATTACTTTTATCACGTTGTTCTGCATATAACAGGACAAAATGGGCTGGAGAGAATTTTATCATTTTCGGTTTCTCGGTGGTGAATTTGCGCCATCTTAGGTACTTACGTTAACTTCCACATGAAAATCTCCATATTTGAAACATTTTGGACTGTGTTTGACGCATTATTCGTGTATCAAGTTACAATATTAGCAATTGTAAATTTATGTTACTTAATAAATTTTAGTAGTAAGAAGAAGAATATAAGAGACTTGTATAGGGGTATCAGTGAGTTTAAGAGGGGGTACCAGCCTAGAAGTAATGTAGTAAAGGATGAGAAGGGTGACCTGGTTGCAGACTCCCACAGTATTTTGGCTAGGTGGAGGAATCATTTCTCCCAGCTGTTGAATATACACGGGGTTAATGATGTTAGGCAGACTGAAGTACACACAGCAGAGCCACTAGGGCCTGAGCCCAGTGCCTTTGAGGTTGAGATGGCTATTGGAAAACTAAAAAGCCACAAATCACCAGGTATTGATCAGATTCCAGCAGAATTGATTAAAGCAGGGGGTAGGATTATTCGGTCTGAAATCCATAAACTTATTATTTCTATTTGGAATAAGGAGGAATTGCCTGAGGAATGGAAGGAGTCGGTCATTGTGCCTATTTATAAGAAGGGTGATAAGACAGATTGCAATAACTATCGACGCATATCACTTTTGTCGACTACGTACAAAATTCTATCCAACATCCTTTTGTCAAGGTTAACTCCATATGCAGAGGAAATTATTGGGGATCATCAGTGTGGATTTCGACGTAACAGGTCAACCACTGATCATATATTCAGCATTCGTCAAATACTTGAGAAAAAATGGGAATACAATGAGGCAGTTCATCAGCTATTTATAGACTTCAAGAAAGCCTATGATTCAGTTAGGAGGGAGGTCTTGTATAATATTCTCATTGAGTTCGGTATCCCCATGAAACTAGTAAGGTTAATAAAAATGTGCCTAAGTGAAACATATAGCAGAGTTCGGGTAGGCAAACATCTGTCTGACACGTTTCCTATTAAGAATGGCTTGAAACAAGGAGATGCTCTGTCGCCATTGCTTTTCAACTTTGCTTTAGAATATGCCATTAGGAGGGTTCAGGCAAATCAGGAGGGCTTGAAATTGAATGGTACACATCAGCTTCTGGTTTATGCTGATGATGTTAATATATTGGGCGGAAGCGTACATAGCATAAAGAAAAATGCAGAAGATTTAATTATTGCTAGTAAGGAGATTGGTCTAGAAGTAAATGCTGAGAAAACTAAGTACATGGTCATGTCTCGAAATCAGAATGCAGGACACAATCACAACATAAATATAGATAATAAATCCTTTGAAAGGGTGGAAGAATTCAAATATTTGGGAGCAACCCTAACGAATCGAAACTCCATTCATGAAGAAATTAAGAGCAGATTGAAGTCGGGGAATGCTTGCTATCATTCGGTGCAGAATCTTTTGTCTTCGAGGTTGCTATCCAAAAACACAAAGATTAGGGTATACAGAACTATAATCTTACCTGTTGTTCTGTATGGATGCGAGGTGTGAGGGAGGAACAAAGACTGAGGGTGTTCGAGAATAGGGTGCTGAGGAGGATATTTGGGCCTAAGAGGGACGAGGCGACAGGGGAGTGGAGAAGACTACATAACGAGGAACTTAATGACCTGTACTCATCACCAAATATTATTCGGGTAATCAAATCGAGAAGACTGAGATGGGCGGGGCATGTGGCACGTATGGGGGAGGAGAGAGGTGCATACCGGATTTTGGTGGGGAGACCCGAGGGAAGGCGACCACTTGGGAGACCCAGGCGTAGATGGGAGGATAATATTAAGATGGACATTCGGGAAGTGGGATGGGAGGACATGAACTGGATTGATCTGGCTCAGGATAGGGACAGGTGGCGGGCTCTTGTGAATGCGGTAATGAACCTTCGGGTTCCATAAAATGCGGGGAATTTCTTGACTAGCTGATAAACTGTTAGCTTCTCAAGAAGGCCTCTGCTCCATGGAGTTAGTTAGTTAGTTTAATAAATTTTAGTAAAATACGGATTGTAATTTTAGCTGCTGTTTTGCATGGGTGCGAATTGACATGTCACAGCAAGGGGAGGATATAGGCTGAGGGTATTTGAGAATAGGGTGCTGAGGAAGAGTTTTGTGCGGAAGGGGAGGAAGTTCAAAAGGGCGGAGAAAATGGCCTGTTGAAGAGCTTCGTGATTTGTGCTGCTCGCCAAATGTTGTTAGGCTGATCAAGTCGAGGAAAGTTACTTTGGCGAGGCATATGGCCCGCGCGCGGAAGAGGTAGGTGTGGGTGGGCGGGTAATATTGAAATGTATCTCTGTTGGAATTGGAGGGTGTAGACTGTGGATCTGGCTCAGGATAGTGACAAGTGCTGGACTGTCGTGAACACTGTAGTGAGCCTTACATAAAATGGGGGGGGGGGGGGGGTGTCTTGACTGCTTGGGGAATTATTAGCATCTAAAGCAAGGCCGTGCTCCATGGATTTATTTCTCTCATTGTCTTAAGGGAATGTAACGTAGATCTGGTGAGTCTTTTGGTAGGTGTTGGTATTTCGCGAGTTTTGTTGTGTGAGTTTTGTGCATTTAAATTGGTTTCAAGGCCCACAGAACTGCAGAGTTGATTATGTATCCAACAACTTTAAAAAGCGATCCGTAGGAAATTTTAAAAATCTTTATGAATTTCTTCACATTCGTCTGCACATAACAATCGCCAAGCTATCTTGACAGAATCCAATCGAAGTCAATGCGGTAGACGTGCGTTCGAGAGCTTTCAATTTAAATAAAATAAAATAAAACGAATAGGTGTACAGAGAAAACAGTTCGTATTAACAAGAAATACACAAGTGAAAAATTCATAAGCAAGTTTGACAGTGCCATTACATTCTTACTAATTTCGGAATGGAGCCAAAACGGGTGTCTATAAACCAGAAATCAAGTTGATGAAAATTATAGACAAATGCAAGTGAAGAGAGTAAAGCATTATGCTGCACACAGAGGATGGATCTGTTGTGGTTCGTAACGAGGGTATGCTGGATCATATGAAAACAGTATTCCTGCCGTCGTGCTCTGATAGAGTAACGTTACAGGAGAGCTTCTGGAAAACGTCCAGGCTTCATGACCCCCTAGACTGGATTTACTTGTGTAGGTCTTTTTGCAACCCGTGTCTGCCGTCCCTGTGACGTACAAAGTTCTTACAGCATTTCGCGGTATGCGATATTGTTGTTTGTATCTGCTGTGGTAATGTGGGGGTCAGAATGCAACTTTTGAAGCCATTCCTACGTTAATGTGAGCCTCATCTTCTCGAGAACTTCCCCATTATCACAAATTTGGCTCTGAGAACTGGGTTATGGTAGGCATGATTGATAAATTACTCGTCTTTGTGTAGGAATATCAAACCCTAATGCAAGAAAATTAGTCGTGGTGATGTAACTGATCTTCAGTTTCACTGTTAAAAGCTTAGTGGCTGCATGTCACTACGGAAGTATTTTATTCTTGGAAGTTTAATATAAGATGCTGTGTGTCTGAGCGGATATCAATACTCACCCAGCAACACGGTGTCGCATCCCAGAAAACCTGAATCTTCAGCAGCACCGCTGTGAGAAAAACAAAATTGTTAATTTATCTTTCTTTTATCTAGCCGTCATAATCTCTCCGAACGTCTCTGTGTTCTGCGTCGTGCAAGTAATTGGTAATTTTAGTGAACAATTTACTCTGCTTTCTTTTTCACCCGGCATTATAGTGTTCTATTTCGGATTTATGTGCATTTAACACAACAGAGTAGAATAATGTGTTCTAATTTAAATGAATGTAAAAGTGTGATCTGCTGTTGAGAATACCAGAATAGCAACCTGCTGATTTCGTGGCATGGCTGGTCACTTAAGTACAGAGAGTGTCGTATGAACAAGCTTCGCAGTAAAGAATGATTCTGACCGAGAGAGATAAACCACTTGTTTCTGCCGCGCATATTTAAAATTTTATGCGTCAGACTTTAAAACCTACTATTAGATACACTTATTATATATTTGTTACAACATCAAAAGCTTCATTAACGTGTTCTCAGAAAATCGTCTGTCGAATTAATCTGTTCATCAATTCGCCATGAATGCAATTTTCGGTAATAAATGTCGATCCATCGTTTGGACACATCTCGGGATAGACGTAAAGCAACACTGTCATTACAAAGGCGCTGTCTCACGTGGGTTTCTACGCGTTCTGTCTGATTCTCTATATCCTTCATAAAACTTGGATCTTGCAACTCGAGACGTCAGAAAGTCACTTGGGTAATTTCGATTCTCATTCAAGCTTCAGTGAAACTTTACCTCACAACTGAATATGTGACATCACATTACTGACTCCTTTAGGGCGCGACCTGCGTACCACGCATTCGTAGCAAGGGATACGAGAGTCAGATGCCATGAAAGCAATATCATTTTGCAGGTCTCTATTTGTATGAGTACTAAATGAACAGAAAGTCAGTGTTATTAGCAAAATCGCAAAGAATAAACTTGGAAAAGGTATGTAAACCTATTAGAGGGTGGAGTTTGTTTAATTCTTGTTTCACATTACCGAATCAATGAGAATGTTCGAAGAATAATCTTCAGGAAGTGATAAGTTTAGAAAATCATCCTAACAGCGGCTAGCACTAAACAGCTGCGCGTAGTAATATCAACGGTCCCATAAGGTTCAGATTGGAGAGCACTTTCGATTACCGGTCTGTAGGCTTAATTATGCCTATTTTAATTTCTCGGCTATAGTGTTTTATCTTGCAGTGATCAGTATAAGGCAGCACGTGGTTTTGTCTAAGCTTCACGTGGGAGGGAATTCTAATGTGACACTCACGTCGAACTTTCCTCAGCGCACACCATCCGCAAGCTGTGGGTTGGGAAGTTTGATTACAGTTTACTGCTTTGTTCGATAAAATGCCGAATAAAAGCGGAAAAAGACGCTTCACTGGGTATAAATATTTTTCCAAAGATTTCTTTTGTATTTTTTGTGACTTTAATTATTTGCAGGTGCAGATGCGCGTACGAAAGTCTGGTTACAATACAGGTGTCGCATAGCGTAGAATGAAATCGGTTCTGCCTGCTCTTTATATGTGGCGCATGTCAGAAATTGTTTCCTGTAGAGGCTTTAGAGCTTATATTCTGTATTTTGTGTGAAGTACGAATTATTTGTAGTCTCGGTCGTGTAAAAGAAGAAGACATTTATATTCGTAACTCCTCTCTAAAATACGGATTTTGTTGCTGGTATAAAGAAATGGTCGTTCATGGTACAATTTGATAGAATTAATCCGTTGTGCTATGGAACATTCAATAACAGATATTTAAACAGTCCGTCAAACAGAACATACAAATTAAAGACTTGTTATTGAACTCGCTCTACAGTTTTAGCATGTACACCCAAAACCAAATTTTAAAGAACTGCGTTACGTAATTTTGGAGATATTGTGATGAAGAATAGATCGACAAGACGTCTCCATTTTTCGTCTTCTTTCCAAACTTTGCACGAAGACAGCATCAAACGGAGTCTCCTTACCGACATTACTCGGAGCTAACGCAAGAGTTGTAATTTTGTCTCCCAATACCTGTTTCTTAGCACAAAAATTTATCACGGTGTACTTCTCTCGTTGTATGTTGCTGAAAAACAATACATTCACCACCGTCGCATAGTCTGTCTTACGACAGGTCTGTAGCGTCTTCGAAAGCGAGTTCTGTACAGGGTGCGATCTAGTGCTTCATCTTTCAATTTCCAGTATTCTCTCTCTTCCTTAAGATCCTCCAGTAGCTGCTTATATCTTCTTCCTCGTCTTCCCGTCACTTTTATTTCCCCGCTATCTTTTCTTCAATAACGTGTTTTAGAAGGTAGTTCTACGCAAGATGTGACCAATTTATCAGCCTTCTTTTTTTTTAGTGTATGTAGAATTTTCCATTCCTCCTTGACTTTTTGTAATACTTATTAATTTTTCACGCGATCGGTTCATATGGTCTCACATCCTTCTCCAGCACCACATTTCATAACTTTCAAAGTAAATAAGTGTACATAAATCTTCTTTGTTCACGAATTAAACTACTGATTCTTCTTGCACTCTCAGTATCAGTGAAATTGTGCTTGTAACGGTTGATATTGCCTACTGTATTACTTGCCAAATATTAACGTTATGGTTCGAAGGTTGGGAACATTAAACCTTTCGGTTTCATTAAAAGCAGGTTGTTTGTTTTCTTATTGTGCAACATCGACGCAGTGTTTTGCCTGCATTTTAAGATTCGTCTTGTTAAATCTCATCCGTGATGTCTAGAGGCTGTAAATTCAGCAACCATCGAGAATTTTCTTGCTGAAGAAAGTACATTTTTTCTTGTGATAAACATATTTCAGTAAGTCCTCAGGCGTCATTCCCTGACACGCCGCCTCTCGTTAAAAACGTCTTCTCCTAAACTTCTGGAAGTGAATGATAAGAAATGGGGTAGCGAAAGTTTTAAGTGCGAATGAAAGTCTTTTATTTCTGTGTCACCAAAACTTCATAGCTTATTACCAGTCTACCGCAATACAGTGTCAAGTGTAGGAGACAGCAGCTACCAGACAGATGACGGCTAGAATCAACATTTGTTCATGGGTATTATTATTCATAATGTAATGAGTCTTCTGTATGTTTTGAATTTCGTTGCTTTTGCATGTGTCAGCTGAATGTCTTGCAGTTCTCCCGCCACTGAGACACTCTTGAAATGTTTTTATGTCACAGACCCACTGTGTGTTACAGTTTGTCTAAGGAATGTAGGGCAGTTTCAGCATGCACTTTGTACATCGCTCAACGTCAGGTCTTGTCCTGGGGAATAAAGGATGTCTTTATGCAATGGGAAGGTTACACAAGAAAAGTAAACTACTGGTATTGAACAGCGCTTTTTAGAGTCAGTTTGGTTTCCTAACCACGAAATATCCTTCAGCAGTTGACGTGAAATTTCCTTCCTTTTCTTGATTACTCTACAGTCGAAGTAGCACAGTCAGCCTCATTTATAATCTTTTTGCTGTCTTTCAATTTCCTTCAAATATTGTGTTACCGAAATAAGACAACAGACTCTCAGTCTGTCTGTCATTCGTGGTTAATGGTCACGTCTTGGGGAGTGGCTGTAACCCCTTTCGTCGCAGTGGAAGGGTACACTCAGTGACTCCACCCACACTTTGCGTTCGATGTTTACGAGAATACCAGTAAACAAGAAATACATTAAGAAGGATATGTACTCCGTATATTCATACATACATACTCCATATAGACCTATATATATACACATATATACACACACAACTTTATCCATACATATGTACATGCACACACATACATACTTTATATACGTAATTCTATAAAATAGATTCAACGAAATTCACAAATTTTGTATATTCACTACTATTTTATACTATTATATAAGCTATAAATTTGCAGTTCTTGTTCCCCCGGTTCTGTTCGATGTAATGAGTGCTCACTACGCTTACCGTCTGCTCGTCTGAGAAGAAGAGACAAGTGGGTTAGTTAACCCGTGGCCATAACCCTAACCGTGCCTGACGTCGGGCGGTCAGGGGCTAGCATTTGCCGAAAATGTCAGAAAACCAAAAACCAAGATAGCTTATCACTTGACGGTATTCGAACCAAATAATGAAACCCCCGCATTAAGTTGTTGGTGACCCTCTCTGATGCTTGCTGACGCAAGAAAAAATACATGACGGGAAATGTAAAATTGCCTTCTTATGGAAGATACTGGTATACGTTGCACTACGGCAGATGTCTTGATTCCAGTACGGGTTTACTGCAGTTCATGGAATTCAGTTTGCTGTTTTGCCGTCGGTTGTTAGTTCTTTCACGTGTGCAGAGTATATATAGGCTATATCACGTGTATGTATAACCTAGCTGTAGATATTCACTGATGAAAGGCCCACTCCCTCTACGCCATGTATTTAATACTGGAATTCGTAGCAATGACGCTTTATGTGTCACATTGAAGGTTATGAACTGACATGACAACTAAGCTTTAACTGTAGTGGTTCAGTTAGTCCGAATGGAGCAGCAGTGGTCAAGTTTGAAATGAATGGGCGGCATTCCGCCTAGAATTGCGGGGACCTTTGTGGTGAAGGCCGACAGCAATATATATGTTACGTTACGGAGGTTTCGAGCCGGTGCACACGTATAAATTGAGTTTTGAGCGCCATAACTAAACCCTGTTTGAACCTGTGGTACTTCGTATAGCAAGGAATAAACGTTGACTTCAGTCATGTGACTAAAGACACGAGGAGAATGATGGTAATGATGGCATAAGAACAATTTTATAATGCTAGGTATTGTAGTATTAATGTTAGCATTGGTGATGTTGAGAGTAGTTGTGTTAGTATTAGTGGTGGGTGGTGGTGGTGGCGGTGGTGGTGGTGGCGGTGGCGGCGGCGGCGGTGGTGGTGGTGGTGGCGGCGGCGGCGATGGTGGCGGTGGCGGTGGCTGCGGCGGCGGCGGTGATGGTGGTGGTGGTGGTGGTGGTCATTCAGTTAATTTATCTGTGTGTCAATAACAAATTTGGGGAGACACGAAAAAGGAAATAGGATGGGTAATAAATGAAAGTAAGACTACTGTAATAAACTACAAGCAACAAAAATAAAAATAAAAATGGGCCTACAAATCAATAGGCCGAGGAACAAAGACACGGAATAAAACTAAGAGGTCTGAATAGAGATTCATAAGCAGATTGGAAAATATGAACAAGCTAGATGCAAATATTGTTTAAAATACGTATCAGTCGTCCTGCAGATGATAGTACCATCACAAACACGTGTGGCCTTTATAGGACGGTGTACATTAAAAGTTCACTGGTCTCTGACTATCTGTGTTGTAACAACAGCAGCAGCAGCAGCAGCAGCTGCTGCACCACCACCACCACCACCACCACCACCACCACCACCACCACCACCACCACCACCACCACCACCACCACCACCACCACCACCACCACCACCGCCACCGCCACCGCCACCGCC
>BLKM01000150.1:160298-315101 GCA_013340265.1 Coptotermes formosanus
CCCCCGCCACCGCCACCGCCACCGCCACCGCCGCCGCCGCCACCGCCGCCGCCGCCACCGCCGCCGCCACCGCCGCCGCCGCCACGGCAGCCACCGCCACCGCCGCCACCGCCACCGCCGCCGCTACCACCACGAGGGCGGCGGCGGCGGCGACAGCGACGACGATACGTGATTTTTATTGGTCTAGAAGAAATCAGTAATAAGGAAGTATCGAAATATTCCTGAACAGAAAGTTAGAAAAAGTCTGATAATTTCTGTACCAAAGAAGAACCTAGAATGAAAGTATCAAGAAAAAGTAACTACGTATGTGTGTGTGTGTGTGCGTGTGTGTGTGTGTGTGTGTGTATATATACATATCCGTATCAGACGAAGTAAACAAAAGGTCAGTAAGATGGATTGCCCAGTATTTCTGGGTTTCACTGGACTGATCTCCTTTGCTATGTCAGATATCTAGAATTAACGACTAAAATTTACGTTCCCCTTAAAAGTTGTGTGGTAGTAGGTGCGCCTTCCTTGCTTTGCAGAATTTTAAATTTATATGTACGTAAAATGAAGTTACTTATATCGTACGTATAATCAGCCACACACATTTCACACAAATAAATATTATAATTATTAACTTATGTATATGATGTGCGTTTCTGGGAACAGATTACTGCATACTGACGTAATATCTCGGCGGAATTCAGAGAGTTTTCTCATGTTAGTGTGCTCGGAGTATTGACACAGCCCACCACGTGTGCTGCCATCCTTTGTTACTCTTCGCAACTACAAAACGGTACCATAAATTGCAGAGTAGAGTAGTTTAAAGGACAGCCTAAATTTTATTGTATTTCTTTCTTGGAATTGTTGACATGTACACACATTCTTTCAGATTGGCAGTAGGACATGAAGAATGGGGGTTGTGACTGAAAGCAGCAGTATCATTGTTATGATAGAGGGGGTACAATACTCGCGTTCTCATAAAATTAGTTTGAAAGTGACTGGAAAGTTTGTCAACAGCACCTGCTCTGTTCGCCATCTACAGTTTCATGAAAGTAAGGTGGGGTCATTTCAAATACCCGCATTTGTCGATGCATTGTGCTTACATCACGGGTTCTAAAATCACAACACTAACACAACGCGGGAGATTTTTCCACTGAAATACGTATTCAGTATTAGATTCCCCTGCATCGCGTAAAATTCCCCCGCTCCCCTCCCCGCCACTAGTAAAGCTTTCCTAATAGTAGATAGTGTTTCTGTAGTGAAGGTTGTCCATAGGACCTGTAATTTCTGCGTCTGGGTTTTCAACATGGAGAATAACACTAGCCAGTAATAAACACTAAATTCTTAGGTGTTTTGTTACACCGAATCCATTAATTTCAGTGCAGGTGTCCTGCATTAGCTTCAAAATAAGCATAGTCCCTTGTTGGTATACAGTGTTGTTCGGAATTGGAAAAAGCGTCATGTGTAAAGTACTTAAGTGAAACACACCATATACTGTATGTGTCAGCGATGATGCGTAAATTTTGTGTTGGTGTTTAACAACAGAACTTTCCGAAACGACGGTAAGTCCTCGAAATGTTCTATGTTGCTTGCAGGTCTTTCGTATGCACGAGTGACTTGGAATGTCTCAGTACATAAAAACAATGAAGTGAAATTCCGAATACTCGAGGCGCTTATACTTCAACATATTTCTCATATTGAAGTCCGTTACCATTATTTTACTAGTCCTGCTATCAATATAGACGCCTAGTTTCATCCCTTTTGCTGAAAATTAGATTTTATTTGTGGCTCTATACTGGAATTTTGATCGTGTCCAGGTCGCCAACCCAATTTTTGTTCCCCTGCTGGATGGTATGAATGATTACACGAATAATAGACCTCGATGCAGTGTTAAAATCTTCTAAGCCATACGCACATTTTAAACTTTTAATGCTGTGTGGGATTCTGAAATTTAAAACGCACAAACTGTAAGCAATATTATCATGTAATACCGTTATTTGCATCATGTTTTGCCTACTCGTGGACGTATTTTGCAGACAGTGTCATTCTGCTTGATATTTGAGAACACTTATCTTCCGAATTTGGTCGTTCGTCTTTGTTATAAAAATACAAAACAATAAATACACTGTTTTGGAATTGAATGTTTCCTTCCTCAGATATGAATGTTGGGAAACACCTATTCCGCGTAGACTCGTTAGGGTCCAGAGATAGATATGTATTCTCTCTACAATTTACATATATTGAAACTGCATGTTTTATCATTTGGTTTCACGACGTAACACTTTATATCCCTAGACGTGCGTTGATAAAACACCTTCGTTATTAGGAATTTGAACTCTTTCCTATAATACCCATTTTATAACGTGTGCGAGCCTCCGTACGCTAATCCGCCATGATGTAAGGTGTCTAGTTCAAACCTGTTGTTATGCTTCAGTGACTTCCATCACATTGGATTCCACACAGCGCTTGTAACTTGTAACTGTACTTAATCAGTTTACATTTCCTTATATGTGGCGCAGTACGTAGCTTTGTCAGCAGTGAAACGTTTTCTCTCAGTACAAATCTCAGTGTGTCTAGAATGAAGATAATTTCAAATAATCGCCCTTTGTAAAATAACATTTTTAGTCTGGGAATAATTTCATGGTAAAGGACAAACTGTATTACGAATAGCCGAAAGTGTTTAAGGAAATGGAGGTACTTGCGTGGTAAATAATTAGCAGTTTGTATTCTGCACCAGCTGTTGTTATTGTGGCGAATAAGAAAGAAACTCGAGGGGCGGGGAGTATAACGGCGACAGACATGAAAGAGAGGGAATTCTGTACAAGATTTTGAACGGAAATCGTCAAGGAAGGAGACTTTTTGAGAGACCTGGGCGTATATGGAGGAATAGTAGTAAAACAATCTTAATATGTGTAGTTTATGAAGTTTTAGTCGCAGGTTGACAGAACCAGGCTTTCAAATGAGCTTTAAGGTGCTTAAATTTTCACACAGCAAATTAAAGCCGTCGTCTTATGGACGTATGTCTTTAGGCCATTCCTTAGCTGTCCTGTCTGCTTATTCTACAGGTTCCTGATATCATATCACATTATTCAGGATAATTAAACGGGAGTGACAGGTATGGTTGGCCTTAATATTGCTTGTTGTGAGTTCGAAATAGCGGATAAATGTTTACTTAACAGGTGACAGGTTAAAACTGTCTGTACACGAATTGAAGACATATAAGGAGAGTCGATGTATAGGTCCTAGTCCTTGGCGCTAGATGGTGGTAAGTCTTAAGCTTCACGCTCCGGCCGCTTTACCTCAGGATAAAGAACCCCGGCTACCCATTGACTCGGTTCCGGAGCCCGTCTGGACGTTTGGGATAGGAGAACAATGTCTTGCTACTGCCGAATCCCGGATCGTCCGTGCAATTCTTAGTCACCCTACCGCCTGTGCTGTCCCTGCTCTTATGTAACAGTTTATGATACGCATCTAAATTAACCTGAAAGGGTTTTTTTTTGTTTTTGTTTTCCAAATTGATTTAATATGTTTGGCCTTAGCTATTTCGTAACCAAATCTTATGCTTCATAAGCTTGTGTACGCGCATTTTAAGTTAAATTATGCAGTGGTGCTATTTTTGATAATAAAACAAGATACCATGGTCTGTGAAAATTTTCATTTCGGATCCTGCTGTGAGACGTTGTTTCTTTTGCGTGATTTAATTATACAGGAATGCTCTCTTGTTGAAGAGATTCAAGGTTTCCTTGTTATGCATTCTTTGTGTTGCCTTTATAATGTGAATATTTTTAATTGTTCTAATCTGGAAAGGCTGAGATTTTAATAATTCATGTTGCTGATGATGAAATATGTTATAATGCACAGGACACGAACGAAATTTGCTTTCATCTCGGCTATAGTTCAGTGTAGCTTAGTACAGAGCTGCTGTCGTTTTGGAGAAACATCTTGCCTCCGTCTCAAATTTTTATTAATATTTACTCATTTACCCTGAATATGGAGGCAGTACATTGCTACGAAACTTTAATATCTCAGGTGATAGTTCTCTGGGCTATTACACCGTGTAGAATAATACGTTTTTTCGGACGTTTCGGAGGGACTTGTTGCCTCCATCTTCAGTGTAAGAGAATTTGGTTCAGGTGGAACTACTACGCCTTCCCTTTTCCGTAGATGTTACTGGCCACAATCCTTCCAACCTTCATATATAAGTATTCAAAGTCTTCCCTCCTGCGAGTCACTGCAACATCCCCCTGAACCGAAGGAATTTGCCAAGAAGGTGGGCAGAGTAAATTCCTTCGAAATGGCGGTACAGAGTTATTTAATAACACAGAAGACTGTCATTTAAACGGCGTCCGACATAAGGAGTGACAACGTACGGCCTGCGTTGCTAAATGTCTAAAAAAGGGTGGATGTCACGTCTCGGAAGGAAGCAAACATAATTGTCACCACGGTGAGAACTTGAAGTTCCACTGATTGTTTGAGAACTTAAACGGTTAAGAGTAAGTTTTAATCATTAGGTAATAGCAGACAAAGTTCACGATGTTTGAGGTTTTCACTGCTATGTTGCTGAAAGTTTAAGGTCCGTGGGAGGTCATGGTGCGAAGGCTGGTAAATAATGCGCTATATTTATGTTTATTTGTGATGCACTCAACGACGCTCGCAGTAACTCAGATTATAAAGCGTCGCATGTTTTACAGACTTTGTTTGTAGGTAAATGTTTTCACTAGTACATTTCAGCCATGTCAGTAGTGTCCCTAGTGCATGTTCGCCGTGTTAGTGTTGTCCGTTCTGCATCGTAGACATCTTCAAACCTGTCTTTAAACTGCTGTCAAGTAGTCTTAAACATAAGTACGAAATGAGAAGGATTGCTGACCATCTGTTTTAATACACAGTCCCAGGTGCCCACCCAGAATTTTTCCTTGAGACTATATATAATTTATGTTTGACTTTAAAAATTGTTATGAAAATCATGTCGAGTATAACTGTAGCATAACACTGTTTGCACCTGCCGTTATGTACGTGCAAATATAACAACATGTTCCAAGACCGACTCACATGATTTAAGTCACAAGGTTTAATCTTTTTGGTTTTTTTAATTTCATCTGAGCCATCGTAAGTTTTTAATTTTATTTTTAGTGTTCTGATATACAAGTCATCAGCCGATTTCAGTGGCTGATCATTTGAGATTGTCGTATCTACATGTTTCTGTTTTTTTATTTTGCTTTGGGGGGGGGGGTGCTGCAGGACGGTAGACCTCTTCTTGGGTGCGCTGCTGCATAGCTCCAGCAGTGTCCTGCACAGGCTAGGACATATACCACAAGGAATCCCGGACATGGTCGCCGACGTTCAGAACAACAATTCAACCCGCGACCTCCGGAACGGAATGCTGACCTCTTACCTGTCGGCCTTAGGCACTGCTTAGAGCACTATTCACTATGCATACAGTACAATTATGGTGTCGGATTGTATGTGTATAAACGGAATATGTGTTAAAGCAGTGTTGTGAATGGCAGAAGAGCAATGTGAATGCGAGACCTTGGGCCAATGATTACAAAGACATGCGCATAGTATTGTTCTCGCATTTGTGTGGGAGAAACAACAGCAGTGTCATTTAAGAGAAGTAAACTGGCAAAAGAAGGATGTGACGATGTGGGAAGACAGAATACGGTAGCAAAAATGTCTTAAAGAGAGTTCGTTACTATTGTATCGGGATATGAAATTCAGTTGGAATGAAGGATCGTATATACAGTGTTGTGCTAGGACAAAAGAGGTGCGATAGCGTGGTTATTAACCTTTTAAAGCCTAGCGGTAAGCTTATATACTACGTACCACCAGTTTTAACATTAAAAAATTCTACGTGGTGCCCACATTGCGTTTATGTGTTTTGTATGGATCTCAGAACAAACAGCAACTTTTGCCTTATAAAACATTAAGAGACTGGTTTTTATAACCGAAGTGGAGAGTGTTTACAGCGCGGTACGCACTGAGTCCTTATATAAAACAGATACGCTTCGTCTTTAAAGGGTTAATAGGGGTATTGGAATTGAGAGGAATTAGAAATAAACTCGGTAAAGGAAGATGCCCAGTGCCCGATGTCCGATATGTTGAGGTGAAGAGGTCCACATGCACACTTACTGCTGAGCTGTTCAGAACCATTAAAATGGAGAAGGGAATTTTTAAATAAAACGTTGATTTAATATGAATGAGGAGGTGGCGTTTAAGGAAATATTGAGGTGAGCTAATAAATCTGCAGTTGAAGAATAGTGTAGATATTTAGGAAAATTAAATATAAATGGTTTAATCAGATAAAAGTTTTATAGGTATTTTATGATATGTGTCTCTGTGTATCTGATGGGGAAGGGTTACAACTGTGATAACCCGTGGTTAAGCGGTAGGTAACCCGAAGCAAAGGAGGACGAAATGAAATCGATATTTATCTATTATTATTATTATTATTATTATTATTTAGTACACCGTTGATTGTTTCCTAAAACAAGTATAATAAGAGAATGGTGTCTGAAAATCCCAGCTTTAACCTTTTAAAGCCTAGCGGTAACTTTACATACCACCAGGTTTAATATTAAAAAAATTCTACGTGGTGCCCACATTGCGTTTATGTGTTTTGTACGGATCTCAGAACAAACAGCAACTTTTGCCTTATAAAACATTAAGAGATTGGTTTTTATAATCGAAGTGGAGAGTGTTTAGAGCGCGGTATGCACTGAGTCCTTATGTAAAACAGATACGCTTCGTCTTTAAAGGGTTAAAGCCTGATGCAAGTACCGTCAAAGTTCCCGACCTGAGTAATATGTTAGCCTCCGCCTTCCGGCTCCAAACATGTGACCCCACATGCCGCTGCGCCTCATTTGGCAATCGATGTACCGTCAGTTCCAATGAGAGTACGCGTTAGGGCGTCGTCACCTTTCTGTTTATTTGTCTCAGTGCAACACTTACAATGCGTGTTGCCTTGTGGATAATGTGAATTAACTAGAAGTAGCTAGAAATATGAAGACTAATCTGTATTCGACAAATAGTCGATCCCAGTGGCCATGTGGGCTAAGGCGTAGATCTGAAGTCGCTTCATTGCTGGGATCGCGGCTTCAAATTCCGCTGAGGGCATGGACGTTCGTCTGGTGTGTTTGTTTTAGTGTTGTGTAGGTATCGGCCTCTACGAGCTGGTCGCTCGTTGAAAGGAGTCCCACCGTGTATGTGTGTGTGTGTGTGTGTGGGTATGTGTGTGTGTGTGTGTGTGTGTGTGTGTGGGTATGTGTGTGTGTGGGTATGTGTGTGTGTGTGGGTATGTGTGTGTGTGTGGGTATGTGTGTGTGTGGGTATGTGTGTGTGTGTGGGTATGTGTGTGTGTGTGGGTATGTGTGTGTGTGTGTGGGTATGTGTGTGTGGGTATGTGTGTGTGTGTGTGGGTATGTGTGTGTGTGGGTATGTGTGTGTGGGTATGTGTGTGTGTGTGGGTATGTGTGTGTGTGGGTATGTGTGTGTGTGGGTGTGTGTGTGGGTGTGGGTATGTGTGTGTGTGGGGGTGTGTGTATAGCGTCACTATTTCTTTAACCTCATCGCTAGATGGAGTGGGGACTGACCCAGTACCCAGGAGGCTGGTTGAGCTCCAGGACGGGACTGAATGGCTCTGGAAAACGTAGCTGCCACCGGAATTTGATACCCGGACCGTCTAGCCTGTAGTAAGTCGCTGTAAGGCGTACGGTCTCCCGGTCAGTTTTGGGGCCCACCCGGACTCCTATCCAGTGGTTACCAGCAGTTCTTTCCCGGGGGTAAAGGGACCGCGGCTTGAGGCTGACCACGAACTACCATATAGTGCTGGGGTTAAGAATGAGTGGAGCTATACGTCATTCCCTCTGTATGCCCTCGTGTCCTGTGGAGGGAAAACTTTACTTTTTTACATTTTGTAACCTGCTTATCTAAGAGCACGTAGCGATCTTTCCGTCCAGTTTTTTTCCCCATCATGACCGCAATTAATTCGCAGTGACTGTCTTGGTTTGTATCATTTGATTCTTAATTCTGATAGTAGGCAGAAGGTTCTTATGAAACGACTGTAACATGTACCAGGCTACATAATGGCATAACTGGTAACCTACGAACTAAGCCTATAACTCTTAGAGGCAAAGTCTATTTCGATCTAATCTACGCTTTACGTAAGAAATCTTAATGAAATATCACTCGCAACACCGTAGAATATTCTGTGAGTTATTCAGAAATTTTGCGGCAATAAATCCGTGTTTGCAAAGGAGAACATGAGTGCTAATCACGCACGGAAATGAGAAACAACACATCTGAAAAATACGTCCCTCGCCAGAGCACGCACCCACTCTGGTAAGCGCTTGTCGACTTTTTTGCGAAACGAATTCTTGCTGTTGACCCCTTCATTAATCATGGGTATTCCATCCAGATAGTGGCCCCTCTCTTCCTTACACACTGTTAAAACTGTGCTCAAATTTTGCACATTCCATTTGAGTATGATATCAAAGATGTCTCTGTCTCTCTCTCTCTTTCTTCCCTCTCTAAGAATGCTGTATTGACGTAAGATTTTTTACGCGCGTTCGCAAAGTTGCGAAAGCGAATACTAGCTTCGTTATGTCTGTCTCTCCGTCCGTCCGTCCGTCCGTATGGAACAACTCGTCTGCCACAGGACGGATTTTCATTCAATTTCATACTAATTTTTCTAACGTCCATCGAGAAAATTCAAATTTCATTGAAATCCGACAAGAATAACGGGTACTTTTCATGAACACTTATGCACGTTTGTGATAATATTTCATTCAGTTCGTCTTAAAATGATAAATGTTTCCGACAAAATTTGTAGAGAAAATCTGAACACACATTTTATATTCGATAACTTTTTTCCGAAAATCGTGCCGTTTATGAGATAAGGTGGAAAGATGCTGTAAAGCCGGAGAGGCCACAGATGCCAGTGTAACACTGCGCAAGCGCTTTGCATGCTAATTAAGGCTACAGATACACAATCAGAATATAAAATATTTACGGCTTTTCCATGGCAGCAATGGTTACGCGAACGCTCCTAAATATTACGTTATACGTACATTGCCTGTGCAGTTACTTTAGCAACTTACATTGCCTGTGTAGTTACTTTAGCAACGTACATTGCCTGTGTAGTTACTTTAGCAACGTACATTGCCTGTGTAGTTACTTTAGCAACGTATATTGCCTGTGTAGTTACTTTAGCAACGCACATTGCCTGTGTAGTTACCTTAGCAACGTACATTGCCTGTGTAGTTACTTTAGCAACGTACATTGCCTGTGTAGTTACCTTAGCAACGTACATTGCCTGTGTAGTTACCTTAGCAACGTACATTGCCTGTGTAGTTACTTTAGCAACGTACATTGCCTGTGCAGTTACTTTAGCAACGCACATTGCCTGTGTAGTTACTTTAGCAACGTACATTGCCTGTGTAGTTACTTTAGCAACGTACATTGCCTGTGTAGTTACTTTAGCACCTAAACGGTATTTACATTTGGTATGTTGTATAGTTTGTCTCCAGAATGGCCTTTGGGTCTCGGGAGTCTTGTGTCCATACAAACTACGCAGATACAAATTGATGTTAAATTTAAGAATGTATTTGAATCTATAAATGTGCCTGACGTTTTAATTAGGTTATAAAATATGAAAGTTTAATGCTTTTATTTGAAGTACGGAATTATATAAAGCTTAGTGAGACAAGATGCAGACTGTAAAATGTTTTGGAAGTTTCCACCTTCACCACCCGCACATAAGAATTCATGTCACGATGACTCTCGAAAGAGAAAATGTAAATCAATTTGCCTGATCTTCCAGAACACCAACTCCAAACTGCATGCTAAACTCTCAGATAAGGATAGACAACTCAGGAAACCTAGCGGATAAAGCAGATTTAATTCAGAAGTTTTGTTTTCCTGATTAAAAAGCTAAGTTACATCCGGTCCTTAGGAATGTGTCGAAGAAGAATGGAGGAAAACGGGGCATGAAATTATTCTGATCGCAGTTCTCCCTTTGCTCATGGAATGCTGTTTACAGGTTTCTACATTCCCATTACCCTTCTTCGAAGATTCTGATGTGCCTTAACTTTCCGCCCAGTGCATGAGCGGTTTATGAGTCAAGGACGTTCACACAAGCGAATTAAATTATTTGTAACGGATAGTTTTAACGTCGCGCGTGGGTTGTGTTTTATGGAGAAACTTAACGCCTTGAAGTCATGTGGTGTTGTTCTGGACACGTCAGATTAACATAAAAAACATTTGATATCTTCATGTGCCGTTTAACGTAGTCAATTTCCCTTCACTATTTTGGTGCAAATAAGAACAGTGTTACGTCGCTCGTCGCAGTACGTCCACCTCACCAGTGGTCTCCTCACAGTAAAGCATTTCTTTTTATTTCGTTAAATATTTTTCTTTTCATGGTTCGACTGCCCTAGTGGGCCAAGGCCTCGCCTGTGAGGCTCCTCCATCACACTCAGTTCGACACATCAAACCCGGTAGGATTGCTTTGGACAGGTGATCGGCCCGTTGTAGAGACGCCTACCTGACAACACACTATGCTCATAAGAAATGGACGTCCATGCCCCCGGCGGGATTCGAGCCCTCAATCTTAACAAGCAGTGGGCAGTAGACTCGCCTCAGACCGCGCGGCCGCTGGGATCGGCGTCTTAAAAATCAAAGTACTGCAAAATATTTAAAGTGTATATCATAAAACTTTACGAGATCTAGGTGTTGATTTTATTTAATACTTTTTTGCATGATAAACTGTTTTTGAGAAAGGTGATGAACTTTGATTCGAGATACATGTAAATAAGGACGAACCAAAATCAGCCCCCTGAACTACTTTCAGTGGTGACTATCATTCATTCATTCATTCATTCATTCATTCATTCATTCATTCATTCATTCGTTCGTTCGTTCGTTCGTTCGTTCGTTCGTTCGTTCGTTCGTTCGTTCTTTCGTTCTTTCGTTCTTTCGTTCTTTCGTTGGTTCGTTCGTTGGTTCGTTCTTTCGTTCTTTCGTTGGTTCGTTCGTTGGTTCGTTCTTTCGTTCGTTCGTTCTTTCGTTCGTTCGTTCGTTCGTTCGTTCTTTCGTTAGTTCGTTAGTTCGTTCGTTCTTTCGTTCTTTCGTTCTTTCGTTGGTTCGTTCGTTGGTTCGTTAGTTCGTTCTTTCGTTCTTTCGTTCTTTCGTTCTTTCGTTGGTTCGTTCTTTCGTTCGTTCGTTCTTTCGTTCGTTCGTTCGTTCGTTTGTTCGTTCTTTCGTTCGTTCTGTAGTCAGTGTTTCGACAGGTCTGTAGCCTCTGCCAAAGTCAGTTCTCCACACAGTGCCATCTAGTGCTTCCTTCTTCAAATGCACGTATCCTCTCTTTTCCTTAAGACCATCCAGTAGCCGCTTATGTCTTCTTCCTCGTCCTGTCATTTCTATCCTTTCCTGTGTCTTTCGTTCGTAACTGCTATTACTAAGCTTCAGTGAATTCCGACAGTTGTTTCCGAAGATGCAACACGCTGCCACGCCGACTTGAGCTTTATGCCCTTAAAATTACACCTGTCCAAGCCTTTCGTCGACGAGTCACGGAAGGTTTGAAGTAAAGACTGTGTTTAGCCGTATTAGCGAAGTGATTATTTTCCAAATTTTAGTTCAGTATTGCCATTACTCATCTGTGGGGGTGCTGTGAGGCAACGTGACTACATTTATTGCATCGGCTTCTGACAAGCCAAGCGATTTGTGGTAAAGTTGGTTTGAAAGTTGCTGCTGCGTATGCAAAGGAAATGAAATGAATATTGAATGGGCAGGAATGCAGGAAACGGTCGTGGATATTAAATGCGCAGTCACCACATTCGCTAGGAGAGCCTGAGGAAAAACTACAGAAAATTTCAGTAGATACCGTAACTGTATGTTTTTAATATATGTGTGTGTGTGTGTGTGTGTGTATGTCTATATATATGTATATATATCCAGAACATTAATGCAACTCGAACATATGTGTTAGTGCGTTTTCTATTACACATAATGTTAAGGCTTCTTGCACTAAATGTTCATATTATCGCCTGCGGTAACATGGAATATTTCATATACTGCTGACGTTTCACTGTTGATTCATAATGTTAAATGTCTTTGGTCTTTACGAAAAGTGGCGTGACCGACTGATCCTGGGTTCGATTCTTGGGAGAGCCGACCCAGGAAACAGAAACAGACCAGGTCGTTTGAAGAGTGATCTGGTGAATGTAGTCTATGCGGATTTGGTGTTTGCTGATTCACAGTGAAGGCGTCTGAAGGCGTCTAAAATGATAGAGTAAGGAGAAAATTTGTATCTACTAAAGACTAACAAGACGATGAACAAGACATACGGCAAGAATATAGCAGTGTGGAGAGCATGTAATATTTAGGTCATTAGACTTGAAGAAGAGACAGTTGTGGGGACGTGGGTAGCAATAAAGGAGATTTTAATGTTTAGAATCAATAATTTGATATTTAGACTCTTCAGGTAGACTGTACTGTAATGAAAGGATAGTGTCCAGAACCCTGCCTTTGTGAACGCCTGTATTTCACTGTTTTACGAAAGTAAAGGTAAGTGTGACGTCCCCGTGTACTGCATGACGGACGGCGTGTGGTGGAGTGCAAGTATATCTGTACGCATTCTTAACCTTGGCACTAGGTGAAGGTTAGTAGTCATCTTCATGCTCTGGCTACTTCATCCCCGCGGAAGAGCCAGCGGTACCAATTTCACTGCCCCTAAACGTAGGTGATTTCTTTGTATGAACTTTAAGGAACAAGATTCGACACATTGAAGATAGGATATTATGTATGTTTACGTTTTTTGAAAGGATTTGCCTTGAATCTTTCCTGTACAACCTTTGGGGATTGCTTCAGGGTAAAAACGTTTGTAGCATTACATTCAAGTTCACAGAATCCACCTTGTCTCTGGTTGGGTTACCACCAA
The DNA here is from genome assembly GCA_013340265.1 of Coptotermes formosanus. NCBI lineage: Eukaryota > Metazoa > Arthropoda > Insecta > Blattodea > Rhinotermitidae > Coptotermes > Coptotermes formosanus. The sequence goes on from BLKM01000150.1 coordinate 173,221, forward strand.
ACAAACCTCTACCGTGAGGCTACGTGCACAGCAGGCACGTGGGGTTGGGGCCGATATTTAAGCGCCCTTCCCCAGCAAACATTCCTTTGCTGGCATTGAAGTAGACTGTGGAAAACTTGATAGTATAAATTTTGCTGAACCTAACTGTATTTTGTTTTCTGTCCTCGTAGCCCCATTTTGAGGTATTGCAGAGTAAACAGTGAAAGAGTATGTGGAGGAATACTGAAAGAAAATGGTGTGTGCGAACACTAAATTAAAAAAAAAAAAAGAAAGAAAGAAAGCGAATTTGAAGAGGACCAGTACGTGAAATAACTGTTCAATGAAACACGAGATTCAGTTTTCGGGCTGCATCCCGACGGCCAGCGTTCTGTCCTACATACAGTGATACTGAATGCAGTTACGTGTGATGTTCTACGTAGGTTCTGACTGCGATAACTGCAACGATTACAGTGTACCTGGTCTTGACATCGTCACATCCCAGAATACGGTTGCTTCCAACCTTAAATTGGTTTATGAGTCTCCGTGTACCTTAATTACAATGTTGGGAGAAAACCCGTCAAGTAAATATTATTCACAGCACTGTAATTGCCGTTAAACTTTACGACGTTACTTTAAACTGAAGAAATCAGAAGAAATTATTCTGCATTAATATTTAAATCCATCCCAAAAGTATTTAAGTTTGGGCTCAGTAGCTTAACATGAAAGATTTACGTTCCGTTTGCTGCGTTGTGCGTGAAGATTCTTGCTTCAGACACAATGTGTACTAATTTTTCATCATACGCTCAGCTGTAACACCCGTTACATCGAGACACGGTTGTAAAAAGTGCGTATTATTATGCGGCTTATAGAAGGTGCGTAAGATTAATATATAATGGTGAGGTTCCTTTTGCCCATCCGTATGTTTTCTGCCCAAAATTATGTGAAGGTTTAAATTAAATCTTATTGCATAGAAGACATCTAAATATTTAACTGTTAAGTGAATTTCGTTTTATTCAGTTTTATTCCAGTATTATCCATACCTTGGAATAATCTCGAAATAAACTTTCTTAATTTCTTCAAAATTGTTTGTTGCACAAAACGCTGGGTCATGTATAAATATGTATCTTAATATGACTTAGGACTTTTATTTGAAATACGTGGTGATGTGGAATATAATTGAAACAATAGACAGAAAGTGCCTTGAGAAGCGTCTACATATAATCCGAGAAGCAATCAGTTGTCATTAGAATGAAACCTTTGAAGCGTGACGTTCATGTTAACTTATTAATGTTTAAAAATTCAGTTCGTACCTCACAGGAAACAAAATTCTTCATCATTGAAAGAAGTACTTAAGAAAATATATCAGTGCAACCGTTCAAGTACATATTCACACATGGTAAATAATGTTTACTTGTATTTTTCCTGCGTGTTTCAATCACGCTTGGTCGTCGGCAGGGATTTCGTACACTCAAACATGCATTACTGAATGTTGACATAAAGTTATATATCAGCGTATAATAGTCAAATGAGACGAACATTTTATTATGTTTCAATGTCCAGTACTTAATATTGTGCATGTAATAATCCTTGCTTCTTTTGTAAATCTCAACTAAATCCATAAAGGTACTTTATAAGTAAAATGCCAAATTTCTTGCCTTAGTTTTACCTCAGGTGGTACGCGTTGCTGTCGTGCTTTAAAGGGATAACTCTTATGGGAATTGTTCCTCCTAAGTACAGCCCGACAATTCTGTTGTCTTTTGTAGACTTAGAAGTCTTCAGAACTTGCTTGAAGTGTCTCGGAATTTGTGAATGATTCTAATTAAGTGCGGAATTCCAGAACTGAGTTAAATGTCTGTCCCACTTAAAATCTCCCGGAGACAACTTTGCATGGAACCTCCAATCCACTTAAATTCCTTCTTTTGTATGTTCGCTGCATATCGTGAATTTGAGGCGTCCCCTTGGTGTTTTGAACACATTCACTGCATTCTCTTTACCTGTCTTTGGCGGTTTTCGCAGGAATTCAGTCGGCAAATGCATCTTCTTCCATCGTCCGTTGTATTACAAACCGGCCTACGTCGCGGTCGGCTGGTTAGTGCTCTGTGCTTTATGCTAGGAAGGCCGCAGGTTCAAGGGCTGTCAGCTGTGATTTTATACGTTGTTTTCCTCAGTTCTTCCACCTCAACAGGAGTGTAATATCTCAAATAAGGTCACGGCCGTTTTCTCGCTTATCTTTCGAAATGGTTGATCACTAATTATTCTGTGGTTCGATGCTATATATAATGAGCTAGTGAAAGAATCGTTAAATGAACAACTAAATAAATAAAAATATACTACACACTTGCAAACTGTGACGCATACGTGCATGCTCTGCGTTTTTAGCTTACATAATTGCTTTGCTGCACAGAAGATCGACAAAGCAAAATTGTTACAACTGGGGAGGATACGAAATGTCGAAACAGGTGTTATGTCGACCACCTTTAGAATGTTTGGAGGACATTGTTAGTCTGGTAGTATAACAGCCGTCTTTGGCGACCAGTGTTTGTAGCAGTTGGAACATGTGTACATATACATATATTCATATGTGTATAGTTATGAATACATTCCGTGAGAAACTTATTATTATTTATAATTCTTTATCACTGCCAGAATCGTAACCAAGGCAGTAAAGTGGCCATTGACGAGTGTAGACTTCCACTTGAAATTACACCAACACATGAGCAAATGATTTATCCTGCGTAACTGTATGTCTCAGCTGGCAGAGCATTGAAGACTGACGTGATACAATTATTAGGCAGTCTGTTAGTAAGTTGCAGTTACCAATAACAAACAAGTTAGGTATGCAGATTGCGGTGATGTTTTCTATTATCAATGATGTCGAGATTTCTAACCCCTGACAGGAATCTTTCCGAAATGTGGTTTCGGTGGTTTTGCCTAGTTATGTAACATCCTGAAATTCTCGAACACTGGAAGAAATTCATGTAAATTCGTGATTTCAAGAAGAAACCTGCCCACTAGAGTTACTTGCGGCGTGAGCAACACAGTCTCCGCATGACCAGTTGCTGAAATGTTGGCATTTGACTGTAGAATCCCCCAGCTGCAGAACATCTTATTCCAAAGATGAGCAATTCCGCTGAAACTTTTGGAGCGTCGTAATGCAATACTGCTTCCATGGGAATTCAAAAGAAAACGAAAACAGTCTCTGCAAAAAGAGAGCAATCGTCTTTTCCCTTATTGTGCTGAAAATTGATTTTACACACAAAACCTAAAACTTTTCTTGAGACACAACCGAATTATATTTGTGCAGTGAAGTTCAAATGGTTAAGATCAAAGAAAGAATCTGAGACCTTGATAAAATAAAGCCTGTGAAAAAGATTTCATATTTTAGATACTTCAGTACTGGTCTGTGAGAAGGCCGAGGTCAGATTCCCTTAAAATACTTCATGTGCCTTTGTCCCAGTGCGTTCATTTCAACCCTGTGTAGCCAACAGGTAAGTATATTTACTACCAGGGTTCAAACCGAGTGCCCTGCATTTTGTGCATCCAGTATATGTAGGCATTCCCTTTTATTCTCGCAATAACATGCTTTTTTCCTTTACAGCGTTCACATGGTGGTCCTGTTAATGGACACAGCTGAGTTTTATGAGACGTAGGAACTGAAAATTTATGTACGTGTAATAATGTAGATTCTTTTTCGTCTTCAAAGGGTTAAACTTTAAAAGTTAAACATTTCTTGGGTAGGAGTTTTGATGTGCCTCAGAGCCGGTCTAGACAACTGTGGAGAAGGGAATAGGAGTTTGTCCTTGTCGGGCGATTCCTCGATCGTTCGCCCTGTTGCATAGTCACTACAGCAACTGAGCTATTCTGCATTACATTCGCCTGTTTCTTAATCCGCTCATTCAGTTTCCCACGCACGAACTGTTATCAGGCGAATATTCTAGTGAGGTCCCGTACGGTGTTCTTCAAATTTGAATGGTGATAGATTTTTGAGACTTTTGTGTTGCCTGTGTTGTCCATTACAGGACATTCGGAAATACTAGCCCGCTAACAATATGTGCTTGGAACATAATCATCGATGAATTATTGAAGCTCCTATGTTACATCTATGTGGTAGGCCCATCAGTATCCACCCGCGTAAGTCGGTAGCCATTGTGGCGTTACATTAAACTCACTAACAACGTCTGTTGGTTGTAAATTATGTAATAACGTAGGCAGTCGGTCCGTGTAGGCTTATGTACCTGCAACCAAGTGATGTTGATTCCATTATAAAACCGTACTAACTCTTTACATCACCAAATTTTTAGAGTGAAGTGTTAAATAAGCACCAGAATCTGTGACTGATGTTAAATTATTCCTTCAGTTGACGTAATTGTGTGTGTAAGTTCAGAGCTGCGTGAGAGATGGTGTGTAATCAGGTCAGCAGCCTATTTTTGTGATAAATTGCAGACAGTCTGCGTTCATCTGGTACTGCGAATGGTAATTGCTGTCAACATTTGCCTGTAACCAGCTCCTGATGTCACCACTGACTGATAATTCTGCTGAGCGTGCCACTAGAGATGAAGGCGCTGCGATAACGGAGGATCAAAGTAACATGGCAGACAATGTACGTGTGAAGTGACATTGAGGCGTGCTGGCGTAACCGTTGTTGCTGTAGAAAAGCGAAAGCATTAAATATGATTAATGTATTCTGTGTCGTTGCCTTAGTTATATACAGCATGCAAATTGCATCTTTTCCACGCCGTATTACTCGTATATTGTCATCTGCGGGCGGTGTTACTGTACCATATTTTTCCACATTATCACATAAATGACACGATTTTCAGAAAAAAATTGAATATAAAGTTGCGTTTTGATTCTGTGTACCAATATAGTCTGAAACATCTCTCATTTTAAGAAGAATTCGCCGAGGTATTATCATATCACATTGACCTTTATGTAAAGTACACGTTATCCTTGTGATATTTTAATCAAACTTGAATTTTATGGACAGATTTTTGAAAAATCCTCAAATATCAAATTTCGTGAAAATTCGTTCAGTGGGAGCCGACTCGTTCCATGTGGAAAAACAGACGGACGGACGGACGGACGGACGGAGGGACAGACATGGCGAGGCTGACAGTAGCTTTTCAGAATTTTACAGACGCGCCTAAAATTAGGAACTAAAGAAATACGTTAAACGAATGGAGTTGAAGTAGGAGAAAGAGGAGAATGTAGTCAGAAAACGTACACGGCGAACAAACGGAAACAGGATATGAAACGGAGAGAAGAAAAGAAGAAACGACGATGGGGAGGAGGAGATGTAGAAGAAGGGAGAGGAGGGGAAAAAAGGTTAACGGAAAGAAGCTTAATTGCTGTTACGTCTTTTCCGTGACTGTATCATTCAGAGGAACTTCTCTTCCAAAAATTATGTCATCTAGATGAACAGCTTCAAAGCCGTAACAGAGGGCTCATATACTCTCTGTAAGGAATGAGCGCATGGTTTTTATACATTAGGTTCTAGTTTATGGCCTTGGTGTTGGAGTAGCGGGATAAAGGCGGTGGCAGTTTGCTAGAACACACTAGGCCTACCAGTAAGTCTGCTTGAGTGAGTTGGGAGAAACTGCGGGACACAGTTGAGGATGGCCGATTTCGCAGGAATGTTAGAGGCTCCCTAACTAACTAACTAACTAACTAACTAACTAACTAACTAACTAACTAACTAACTAACTAACTAACTAACTAACTAATTCCATGGAGCAGAGGCCTTCTTCAGAAGCTAGCAGTTTCTCAGCTAGTCAAAAAATTTCCCACATTTTATGGAACCCGGAGGTTCATTACCGTATTCACAAGAGCCCGCCACCTGTCCCTATCCTGAGCCAGCTCAATTCAGTCCATGCCCCATCCCACTTCTTGAAGATCTGTTTTAATATTAACCTCCCATCTACGCCTGGGTCCCCAAGTGGTCGCCTTCCCTCAGGTCTCCCAACCAAAATCCTGTATGCACCTCTCTTTTCCCCCATACGTGCTACATGCTACATGTCTCCCTAACACAGTTTACAATCTAAATCTCTGCAAAAGTTCTAGATGCACTCTTCTGCGGTGTTGGATTTACTGAATAACCCAACACAGGAAACCCTTATGTATATGATCTCTTAAAGTCCCTTCTTTTTATTTTTTTGACGTCTGTTGAGAAAGGAGTGCTTGCCCTAATCGGAGTGTAGCACTCTTGTCCTTAAAAATTCAGCATGGAATAAGATATGTTTGTCAAAGTTGATTATAAACTTTTAAACAGAATCCTTTCTTATGACAGCGTAAGCGTCGTTGCTTTACCAAGCAAGGTCGGAATTCATTTCACTGCATTTAATCGTAACATTCTACTTGATAGCATTATTACGCCAACTTCACTTGTAGTGGTATAATATAAGCAGTTACACAGAAATATCGAATGTACGTAAAGTTTTGTTTACTTAGACGGAGGTGAGTGGTCTCCTGCATGCTCCACCCGCTTTATGTCCAGGGTAAAAGTCTTCTGCACCCCTTGAATAGGAGGCGGGGTGGGCCCCGGAGCCCGCCCGGACGTTTTGGTGAAGAGGAAAATTTGTTGCCCCTGTCGGAAATGGAAATATTCCTCGGTTATGTAGCGTGCTATATTGTCACTATGGTGTAAGGACTAGCATTGGTAAAAGTAGCATTAAAGATAGAAGGAATGTATGTCATCGAAATGCTCAGGCATATTCTTGTTCACTAGAAATGGGGTGTCCAGTACACGTGTACGCGGAGAACCGTAATAGAAATAGGTTTGAAAGTTAAACAATTGTTTGAACTCGCAGAAAGCCTCGGGGTCTGTGGCGATGACGTAGCCAGATTGTCTGTTGTGTGTACACGTAACTTTGTGCCAGCTCTTGTGAATAATTTGGACGCGATTTTACTGCGAGGCTGTGACCTCTTGGTGACATGATCCATTAATCATCGAATATATCACAAGGAAATTCGGCCTTGCACACGCATTCATATTCAGAATATTCAAATTTTGTAGTGGCAAAAATCGTGTATGATTAAATGAATTACCAAATGCAGAACTTCTATGAAGCTGTTGGAAACTTTTCTTTTTTAATGTACCGACCTCTGAGCGCACATGTATGGGGGTATTTGTGCACCTTCTCAGTGCGTAAAATGAACATGATTTGGGAGGCCGCGTTTATCCACCAGTGTGAGCATGCACTCTCCGGAATTAGTCAGGTGATTTAAGCGAATACGATATTGACTATCTGCATTAAATTTGATAGGTTAATAGGGCATGGTGTTTGTAAGCATGACTGTCATCAAAATACAACATGAAATTGTAATTTAATGAAGCGCGACATGTTATGATCAGAGACATGCGTTACAAAAGTGCGAAAATATTTTAATATGAGATATCAGTCTTCTGCCGAGGTGTAGTGAGCTTTTCGCTTTTCTGGGTTGTTACGCAGCGTATGTTGGTAGTTGCTTACCGACGTTTCGGGACATCTGATCGCTCCCATCGAAAGGGTTAAGCAGTCCAAGCAGAATTCACTCGTGAAGAAGAGGGCGATAAGCTGTTCTGGAACGTGGGTAAGCAACTACCGACATACGCTGCGTAACAACCCTGAAGAACAAAAACCTCAAGGTATTTTAAGATTCTTCTTGCATAATAAAACTCACATATATTTTTGTAACAGCCCTTGGTATGTGTATAATTCGTAAAATTTTTTGTAGGATGAGTTTCCGTTCGCGTCTTCTATACGTAAAAAACCCTGTAAGTATTTGCATGGTGTTATAAGCCAGTCCAACTGTGACGATCCAAAATAACAAAACGGAATTAAAAGCAAGGAGCACATACTGGCTGTTAGATATAGAAAAGATCGGAAAGAAAGTGAAAAGATGTTCGGTTTATGAACAAGGTTTAGAAGGCTGTTCTTTGATTTTGGAAATGCGGATGATAGATTGAGGTGGAGGATGTAGGGAACTTGATTTGTATAAATTAGATATAAATGCTGCGAACTGCGAATGAAAAGCCGTGTTACGCAGAAGCAGTCTTCTCTGCAAATGGATTCAACCAATAAACATTCCATTTGTATCGGAACGATCCGACATCGCACTCTGTATTGAAAGTTTTACACGTACTTACTGTTTCAGACTGTTAACAATTATATATTTATTGTAGTTACTAACATAGCTTTGATTCGTAACAGTCCTATTATGATACCGCAAAATTTGAGGCTGTCACTGTGGTTAATCTGAAGATTACAGTCTTCCGAGATGTGAGGCTTTGTACTTGGGTAAACAAGTGGAGTACTGTACTAACGTCTCGAAGGTAAGTGGAGTACTGTACTAATGTCTGGAAGGTAAGTGGAGTACTGTACTAACGTCTCGAAGGTAAGTGGAGTCCTTGTGTCTCAAAGATGTTTTCCGACATGTACATAAGCGGTGCCAAGCAACATTTAATAGTATAATTTTATTTAGTAGTTTCCCTGCTCTCTTTATAAATTAAGTTTTCCATTTAAAATGTCAGATATAATTAAATCCAACATGTTTTCCTGCACGTTTATAAACATTTTAATGAAAAACTTACGTAAGATAACGAGGTAATATTTATGTCTAAGACAGAACAAGTGTAGACCCACTGGGTTCGTAAAAATTATATATGAAGTGGTACTTTGAGTTTTTGTGTGCCTGCATACATACCGAGAGTGTAATGTCGTACTTGAAAATATGTCTTCATTTGTTGTGTATTTTATAACATCAGCATAATGAATTAAATTAATAACTACCATAGTTAGCTCCCAAAATGTAAATCCGGGCTACTGCACAGAGTGATTAATTGCTCCGCCGGTTCCCGTTCTTTAATTTTCCTGTAGCTTAATAGTGGCTGAAAGGTACACAAACGAGTAGCTTCTGTACTGATGCGCTCTGCTCTAAAATCGGATTATAGGTACGTGCCTTACATAAATAAAGTCACCTTAATGAATGCATATGTTCACTTCTTTTATAGGCTTGTGTAATATTCATTACACGATAGTAAGTACGTATTAGCAATAGCAGATTAAATTTGGAAGTGTTGTACTTCAGTGCACTTTTATTTTGCTGCTACCTCCCTAGGGAGGTAAAAATTGAAATTCGAAAAATTCTGCTGTGTTGCTCATTGGTAAGATCATCTGCTTCGTGTTCTAGGAGTCCTTCTGTTTACAGACTTTCAGTCGTAATCGAAAGTCGTTTTATTATTTTTGTAAATTCCTATAGAAAAAAGAGCCAGGACAGAATAGTCGGTACCTTAACTAGGCTACGGGATGGAGGTCCAAGAAATCATGGTTCAATTTGCGGCACGGGCAACACATTTTTCTTTTCTCCAAAGCGTCCACACCAGCTCTGATGCTCACGCAGCGTCAGAGTACCGCGGTCTCTTGCCTGGCCATGAAGCTGACCGCCCACCTCCTGCCATTATCGAGATTAGGAATAAGTACAGCTCTGCTTTCACTCCCCCATACGTCTTCGTGTTATGCAGAGGGGCAACTTTACTTTGCCTACAGAAAAATAAAAGAACAATACTTTACAATGTGTTGTCACTTTCTTTTGACGTCCTGTCCATTTATCATACATAATCATCGTCCTGTTAGATGCTGTGTAATATGTGCAAAATCTTCCTACAAGAATGAAGTCCTTATCAGCTTATGAAATGACAATGTGTGTCTTGCAGTTTGCATAGCGGACTGGCGTGACGAAGGAACTAGCCAGTTCGAGAAAGCCACTTCCAATCTCTGAAAGTCATTCTGTGCACTTGTGATCGAAGCTTGGCTTTCCGACGCAGTTTCGCTTGGCCGTGTCAGATTTAATGTACGATGTTACGTAGACAGGCTGAAAGCAGGAACGCGCCCAACGTAGGCAGCGAACTGTGCACGCAAATTATTTTTTAACGGCGTCGGAAGAAACGGGAATTTTTTCATCCGGAAAAAGAAAGACATTACGTTAAACCTTCGAAACAGATAATGATTGAGGAGGCGTTGGAAGACATCTGCCACGTTCTTGTCACTAAGTGGCGCTGCTTTGAAGCAGTAATACGTGCCTGTTCATTGGAGGAATTCTTAGACTCTTAAAATTTGAAATTGTGAGCTTATCTGGAAGTTGTCTGGTCCGAAACTGAGACGAGCTGCCGGCTGACACATTTTTCAAGCTTTTAGTTATTCTTTGCGGGCGAATTGCTCGACACTGCTTTCGGATGCATGGCGACCTCGGCGCTGGGTATAGGTTCCGGATGTGTTGAGACGTTGTACGTATTTCATTCCAAGAGTCGAAATGGGGAGGAAGGATTGGACTTTTCGATCATTGATCATGAGAGGCCAAACCTGGTAACGCAGCGACACCTCCGACAAGAACGGATACGTCATCCTTACCGTTACGAGAATCTGAAAACAAGTAAACATCGTGACCTAGTCGTTTATGTCCGTATTTATCATTCGTGACTATGTTTATGTCTGTATTTATCATTTGTGACTACGTTTATGTCCGTATTTATCATTCGTGACTACGTTTATGTCCGTATTTATCATTCGTGACTACGTTTACACCTAATTTGGCTCCAAAAAGCTATACTTCAAGGGGCGTCGCGTAGTAAGAGTCATTGTGCAGCTCGTTACAATCTCAACACGGCTAGTGATATTATAATTAGTATTAACTGCTGTTTGCTATAGTTCCTTCAGCCTAATGTTGGAATAGTACGCGACACCCCCCCCCTCTCAGATACCTGTTCAACATCTCTGATCACACTGCATCTGAATGGACGTTACATAACTCTTGAAATTAAAGTGCCTTCATTAAATAAAGTAATTGTAAATAAATAGAATCTAAATGTAATAAATTATGTGCCTCTATACTCCGCAGTTTCCTGTCATTATTAATATCACACAAATTCTTGATGTTAATGAAATGATAATTCACACCTGATCTGCTTTCGATATGAGCTGGTATCATGATCAGTCTGAAGTGTAGCGCGCACCTGTTGCAGAGCTGTCAACATTAAAATGATAAATGCGGGGCATGCATAATTACTTAGTCCCCGTAGTTTTATGTCTCACATTTATCACACCAAATGTTGCTACGTGTCAGATGAGTACTTTCAATAAATGCGGGATTCCGTGCATCGTTGGCACTATAAGCGTATTTGTCTTTGAAATTATTCGTATTTATAGTGATCAAACATGTAATAATACTTAATAAAACACTGTTCAAGTACACTACAAGGTGTATAATCCTTCCCTTATTTTATGAATGTTATTTCCGACATGTTTCGGCCTATTTTTGGCCATCGTTAGGGAGATCGTTAATATTCAAATTCGGGAATTTCTGCTGGTTTTGCGTTTGGATCGTACTGTGTTAACGGTGATGTTTTGTAAATTCTTATTATTAACAGTTAACAGTTGGTTCAATATACGGAAAGAAATTAATTTTAGCGTTATTCTGTGATCAGCCTTTTACATTTATAATGTTCGAATTGTGTAATTTAAAACGGTCCTGAAAATTGCTTGGATATTGTATTATAAACGTTCTTCACATTTCGAGATCGCGACGGACCACCAGATCATAAGTACCCTTACAGTAGAAGGTAGGAGGAACGTGACAACTGACGGAAGGTTTTGTTTTGTCTAATTGCTCAACCATTATAATAAACGGTGCAACATGTGAGTACTTTATCGAGTGAACTTGTAAGTGCTTTATGGAGTGAACTTGTAAGTGCTTTATGGAGTGAACCTGTAAGTGCTAAATAGAGTGAACCTGTAAGTGCTTTATGGAGTGAACCTGTAAGTGCTAAATAGAGTGAACCTGTAAGTGCTTTATGGAGTGAACCTGTAAGTGCTTAATAGAGTGAACCTATAAGTGCTTTATGGAGTGAACCTGTAAGTGCTTTATGGAGTGAACCTGTAAGTGCTTTATGGAGTGAACCTGTAAGTGCTTAATAGAGTGAACCTGTAAGTTTACAGTTGAATGGCAGAGTACCGTTATGATTCTTGTGCAGTTATGTTCGCTACAGGTGTGAAACTTGGTCTCGTACACTTAAAGTAAGTGTAGATAAAGAATGTGACGATAATACGGTGCTGGGGAAGAACCCGCTTCTGAAACGTAACGGGAGGCTAGAGGAAATAGCATATTGACGAACTGGATGATTTTTACGCCTTGTCAACTATTATACGGGTGATCAAATAATGGAGGATAAGGTAGAAGGGGCATGTGACATGTATGCGGGAGAACAGACACGCGTAGCGGTATTTGGTAGAGAAAACTGACCACTTGGTTGACTTTGGCATAGATGGGATGATAATATGCAAACTGATATCGTAAAAGCGGCAGTGTCCCTTTAGGTTGTGTATTCATTACTAGTTGTATACGCCAAGGTGCTACATTTTTTGCAGGCAGACTCAATTAATTTCAAGTGATACACTTTACTTCACACCCGTAAATGCGAGCACTAATTTGCATATTAAACTTCCATGTTTATGTAGAGAGAGTGATGGGATTTCAAGGCAGGCGTTTATCAAAACAGAAAGGGATTAACGGTGGAGGTTGTATGGAGGGGAGGGGCGAGTGAAATTGAAATTTCTGGCTTTAGGAGCATTTGAATATACCATTTTCCGTAGCGTGACTATATTTCGCCCTTAATTAATGATAGGGATCGTATAGTTACCTTTTGTTGATAACTGTTGGCAATGTAACTGGCGATGAGAGGCGTTTGTAGAATGCCTGTGTAAGGTATATACATTTTTGTTCGGTGTGTCGCTTCTTTCAAAGCAGCCGCCTTAATAAACTGTTGTTAGATAAACCAAACATAATTACGTTTTTCACCCTTAGGCCTATCTGACGTCTCTTTTTAACCAGAATGTCCTTAATCAAGAAATTAGAACGTATACTTTATCATTTTATTTGATGGTCTACAATTTTGATAAATATTAGACACATATCCTTGAATGGAGCGTGCGTCTACGTGTGTGCACTCATGAACCCGTAGTAAAGCCGATGATGTGAGAAGGGCTGGAACTAGACGTCGTAAAGTTCCTTCGTTCGAAGCAGGTCACATTACAGTCACTGTGTTGCTTGCACGTCCAACAGATTTTAAGAGAAGTTCTTTTTTAATGTTATCAAGAGTCGTGTGTATTCCATCGACCATCGCGGCAACGTAATCTTATTAGCTGACAAGCGTAGTTAAAATAAGGAAGTCTTCCTGAGACACAGTTTCATTTCACGTATTAAAAAACAGGCAAAATTATAGTTCTGTACATTTTTATCTGCAATATTTGACTAAAGCCAGTCCCGGTGGCCGCTTGGTCTAAGGCGCAGGTCTGCAGCCGCTCGCTTGCTGGGGTTGTGTGTTCGAATTCCACTGGGGGCATGAATCTGTTTGTGAGAGTTGTGTGTCATCAGAGGTGTCTGCGATGGACCGATCCCTCGTCCAGAGGAGTCCTGTGTGTGTGTGTGTGTGTGTGTGTGTGTGTGTGTGTGTGTGTGTGTCACTGAGTGTGATGAAGCGCAACAATAACCCTCTACACCTCCAATGAACAGGTAGAAAGGGGTCAGATTAAGAAAGAAAGGAAGCAAGCAAATTGAATTACAAAGAGGAACAAGAGGATTGATTATCTGAACTTAATCTTCTCGTACTTATTTGGTGCATGCAGTTGTGATCTGTTCCTATCTTTCCGAAATATTTAAAACTTTCCACGCTTAAGAGGTTTATTGGTGTCTCTGTGTTGTGACTGTGCCCCTCGTCTCATGGACGAGGCATGAACATATGCCTAGTTCCATCGATATTTACTCTTTCTTAGCGACTAACAGATGTTCTGTGCTTTCGCCCAGTGTAGTAACATCATCATCGCAGTCCAGAAGCTGATGGACTCACATCGAATTTCAGTTCCTCCTAGTTTTTACTGTTTTAAACAATATTTTATTTATAATTTTTCGTCCTTTACAGTGTTCAGTTAAAGAAATTCCGTTTAGACAGCACAGTATACACTTAACTCTAGCTTCATGTCGTTTAAAATATTCAAAGTTACGATTTCAGGCATTGAATATTTGTGTAATATGTTCCCGCGCAAAGTGTTCCTACCCTACACCGTGTGGATTTGTGTCCCTCGTATTGTATCAGTTGGTAGATGGACTGTTGTCAAGGGTATTGAATCAAAATTACGAAACAGGAGAGACAAAAGATGCATACGAAAGTTTATTGAGAAAAACACAACGGAAGAAATCTCTTGGAAGATTGGCGTAGATGGGAGAATTATATCAAATTCAAACTTAAAGAAATATAGTGTGTATGTGTGTGTGTGTGTGTGTGTGTGTGTGTGTGTGTGTGTGTGTGTGTGTGTGTGAGAGAGAGAGAGAGAGAGAGAGAGAGACCGGACTCACATTGTACGTAATAGGGACCAGTGGATGAAACTTATGAAAACGATAGTATCTGCGTATTGCATAAAAGGAGGGGAAATTCCTGGCTTTTATCGTGAGTAACAGCTTCTCAAGAAAGGCACTGCTGCCCTGAATTGCGCTGGGGAAGACCAAAACGTCATGATATCCATACGAGATTTCGTAGAAATAAATTGTGTGTCCATACATTACGGGCGAAAGCTGCAGACCTGCATTTCGACAACACAACCCGACACTTCTTGCAGTAAAACAAGAAAAGCGGGTCTAAAGTGATTCGGATTTTCCACTGTAAATAGCCTTCAGACGTGTGCCTTTCTTACGTGTACAACATGAAACTGCAGTATTCCGTTCCAGCCGTGATGCAGTCTCTTTTTCCATGGAATCTGTAAAAACAATTTTTAAAACAGCAGTGTGCCTAAGTGTACAATGTTCGTTAGGTATCAAAGCTACAAAGGAAGCTTTTGGTAATTACGTGTGGGTACGCCATTGCTTCATACCGTTCTCGTTGGTCTCATCCTCCTCTAACCTAACCTAACCTAACCTAACCTAACCTAACCTAACCTAACCTNCTCATCCTCCTCTAACCTAACCTAACCTAACCTAACCTAACCTAACCTAACCTAACCTAACCTAACCTAACCTGACCTAACCAACCAAACGCGCACAGTTATATTGAGTTAGTGGCTCCCTGTTAGTGCACCTTATTCTGTAACAAAAACCGTTGTTCCTACCGTGCCGGTTAATAATGCTCTAATTACCCAAAATTATCATCAAAATAATCATATGTTGGTTCACACTGCAGCATGACGCAGATGTTACTTTTTGTCATTGAGCGGAATGTGAACAGAAACCCGATCCATAGGTACGGATGATAATTAGCGCATCTGTCAGCCACAGCCACCAAACAGAACTCTTGTTCTGATTCACATCTGAGCGCAGTGTACGAGTATTTGTCTACGTTAAGCTCTTGTTGGTATTCTGAATTTGAGAGGTTAGGAACACGACGTAACAGTGTTAAATGTTGACTTAATTTCATTTACGTGAAGTCATACTGCGGAATATTTCCTTAATTGTGTTTAGCCTACTCTACAGGGATTTTATCGGCAAATTCTGCTTTCGTAATGTGACTTAAACTAACGTACGTGATAAATGTCGTGTAAGGGAACTGCAACAGACGTCGAAACACAAAGTATAGAGTTCGCTAATTCGGTATTTCCTATTTGTCTTAGATTATTTATTGATGATTTATCAGTCAAATGGGTTATAAGATGACAAACAAAAAGTGTTCTGTTTCCTTCATCATTTATTGTTACCGTCAGTGGTACTTTATGAACTTACAGGTCTTAAGAGGTTATAGTGTCTTTTTTTGTTAACCTGACAAATCCGTCTGTGTAAGTGATGTTGCGTCTACGTGACCATAGTGTGTGTGTGTAGTTTGGCTAATTCTAAGACACTTATGTGGCGGGTTGTAAACTGTCGAGTAGGGGCTGATTATGCCTATTTCTTGGTTTATATTGTACAGTTCCTAAACAACACAGTTCTATAATTCGAGTGATTGCGTTGTTTCTTGGCTGGTGTAAGTTCTGAATCTGTTTACAAAGCAACGAAAGAGGGATGGTTGTACTTGTTTCTTAGTTTATCTAACGACACTTTCTCAGGTGCACAGTTTCTATAGCGTGGAATAGGATGATTGTGTTTCTGGGTTTATTTGGATAGTTTTCTAAACTGGAAAGTTAATGCAGAGTAGATGGGGAGTTTAATCCTACCTGCTACTTTACGTAACTTTGCTTTCTCAGCTGGAATGCTTGTATGGCGCACTGTCGGAGAATAAGTGGGTTCGTTTCTTGGTACATTAAAGCCCCATTCTCATCTGTGTGGGCTATGTAGCGTAGAATAGGAGCGTAGTAGTGCTTGTTTCGTAGATGTATGACGCTTTTACGTTGAAGTACAATCGTGTATGTTTTCGAAAGACGGTAATGGGAAGGGCTGATTTTGAAGGGAGTTAGAGACATTGACCTAGCCTTTATCTGGGCGGAGTAAGGGTAACAAACATCTGTCACTGTAAATCCTCTTTTCTGGTGAACGAACCATGGATCTCCTGGATAAGACGTGTAATTAATGTTTGTTGCATCACATGTTTCAGTGTGTATTGTGAGTGATTAAATGAAGGAATAATGTACAGTTTTATTTTACTAATTTTACTTAAAATAAGATGGAATTGTCGGAGTTTCTCACAGAAGCTAACGTAACCCCATGGAGCAAAGCCCTACCTGAGAAGTTAACAGACCCTTAGCTAGTCAAGAAATTTCCCGCATTCTGTGGAACCAGCAAGTACATTACGACATTCACAAGAGTCCATCACCTGTCCCTACCCTGAGTCAGGTGAATCCAGTCCATGCCCCCCGATCCCACATCTTGAATGTCTATTTTAATATTATGCTCCCGTCTACGCATGGGTTTTCCAAGCAATCTCTTTCCCTGAGGTTTCACCTCCAAAACTCCGTATACACTTCTCCTGTCCCCCATACGTGCTACATGCCCCCTCATCTGGTTCTTCTTGATTTGATTACCTGAATAATAATTGATGAGGAGTACAAATCGTAAAGCTCCTCGTTATGTAGTCTTCTCCACTCCCCTGTTGCCTCATCCCCCATAGGCCCCGATATCTTCCTCAGCGCAAATTCTCGAACAACCTCAGCCTGTGTTCCGCCCTCAATATAAGAGAGAGGGTTGCATACCAACACAAAACGACAGGCAAAATTATAGTTCTGTACGTTTTAATCTTTATATGTTTGGATAGCCAACTGGAAGGCAGATATTCTACACTGAATTATGGCAAACATTCCCTGGTTTCAGTCTGCTGTTAATTCATGAATGTAGTTTTGATTTATTAGTATTTTGCCAAAATATTTGAACCCTTCACGGTTTCAACGGATATAAAATCAGTGGAAACAGAGGTGTAATATGAAGGACCCCACGGTGTCTCGGTATTAACTAGTAGGTTATCAAATAGCAGGGCGGACTTACTGGTCAAATTATAGCCTACCGTGGGCCAAGTGGTTAGTCGCCAGCCTGTTACGGCGGGGGCCCGAGTTCCCCCCCCCCCCTAGATCGGTCCATGTGAAGTTAGTGGCGGACAGGAGGGCACGCGGTCAAGTTTTTCTCCGAGTACTTCAGTTTTCCTTTGTCAGTATCATTCCACCAATGTTCCACACACATTCACTTATCTATCACTGACGCTGTATGAACTTTGGAATTGACAGCGTCTTTAAATTATACGGAATAAAAAGGCGCAATATTCATCCTGCGTATCCATGTACGGAGCTAAATTAAAGGGTTCAAAGAGGGTGAATGTACACTTACATTTCTTGATATTTACTTAAGCCTAATTTGTTTTGATTATGTCATACTTTTAGCCTTAATCTTTCGTTCTTATAAATGTCTCACTTGTTTAAGTGTGAGCTTTGTTTTCGAAATATCCGCTGGACTTGTACGTGACTTCACAGTGCAGTGGCCAGCTTTCATGTCTTGTACGCGGGAGATTCTATGTTCATTTCTCGGCCTGCGATTCAAGTATTCAGATTTAAGTTCTCGTTATTTTTCTCAGTCCTTTCCGGATAACAATAGACAGTAATTTAAAAATATTCTCTAAACAAATGCCACCTTAAAGTGACCTTAAATCCCTGAAAATTTTAAGATCAGCTGCCTAACGCCGAAAGAGAGAAAATCAAATATAAGTTATTAACTCATTCCAAAACAAGTGAACTAAAATAGACCCTTTACTTAGTCGGACGTTGCGGTAACGGACTCCCGTTATAGCGTCATGACATCACGGAGTTATGTACAGCTAAGTACCTGCAATGTGGAGCCGCAAATTGCCGTAGAAGCGTGCACACATTTTTAAGACGAAATGATTTTTCATGCTTGTATATTTAAGTACGAGAATGGCCAACTGTAAACATTAAGAATTAAAGGGCTCTGTAAATTGCCAGCAGCTGCTTTTCAGAGTAATTTTTTGTGTCTAGACTAGGCATCTTTTTGAGTTTGTGGATTAGATATAGCTAGCTCAGAGCAAGGGAGTTAATATATTAACTCCTTTTTGGAACTGAACAGCTATCCAGAGAAGCATTTAATTGACTTCACGTCGAAACGTTAAAAGAAACAAAATATTTGCCAGTCTGAAGTCGTCGGTTCTGGAGTAAATGTCAACTAAATTGAAGTCTTATGTAAAAAAGTTCGCTTGGAGAATTTAAGTGGTGCGTTCAGTTTGTTGTTTGCGCACTTACTTGGTAATTGCTTCTAATGTTCTCTCCCAGGAGCTTGTGGGAAATGTTCTGATTAGCGCGTACATCTGTTTAATAAAGTTTTGAATATATGGTTATCATACTGCATTTAATTCGTGTGGAGAACAGCTGTGCTTCATCGTGTTAATGTGATATTCCTGTAACAGCTTTTGGAATAATTGACAGAATTACATGAAATCTGTAGGGACGTCATGCAGCTATATGCAGTCTTGTTGCTGTGTTTTGGAATTTGCATTTCATATGTACTCCCTTGTGTATACAAATATGGTTGACAGTATGCTTATTCAGTTCCGACTTGCGCAAAATTTTACTTGCACCGGACATCCCGGAACGAAAGTACTGCGCAAGTCGGGAAGTGTATCTTGCATGGACTGGGGCTGGACCCTGGCATTAATGGTCACAGGTCGACGGCTACCTGCCTGAATTGTGTCACGTCCGTATTAACGTGGTGTCTGCAGAGGTTGTTTTCAGTGTTTTATAGCCTGTAGTCTGTGTTAACAATACAATAGCGGAATTTGGACAAATGTATTAAGTTGTACGTTTATGAAACCAACACATTCACCTTTGATGCATACGGACACTGTCTTATATCACTTCTACGTGTTTCGGTGTCATTTATGCCATCCTCAGGGAGCTCTACACCAAGATCTAAAAATTACTAAAATATATTAGACTACAAAAGTAATTTATATTATCGTATTTAATTCAATAAAATCCGTGGAATAAATAATGTCGAAAGTTGGCAAACGGCACGCACTATTACAAACGTGTCACAAGTTTATGTGACCATGTGCCCATACTTAGTGCTGGCCTTACCGCACGGGTTGAAGCAACGAAAGTAAGATTTGCGTCTTCAGTTCGCTAGAGAAATAATTAATTTGCTAAGTAAGATAAAAGCCGAGGAAATGAACTTTTTAAGACGATTACAGAAGTTATTCGCCATTAATTATGAGAAATGAAAATCAAAGGGTGGATGCCAGCAGTGCCTTCGTATTCGGTAGCCCGAAGATGAAGCATGCAGATGACTTCTTTCAGCTGGGGGAGCGAGAAGCAAAGCAGAAAGTCCGCTGAAGGGGCTTTGAAGTCGGAAAAAGTCGTCGACCTCGTTTTCGAGGATATTTGCCAGACATGTTCTGTCTAACGACGGGAGCAGCACCTGCCTTGAATGTTCTGTTCTTCCATGACCTGCAGAATGATATATTGTGTCCTCGTCTTCGCAAATTCTTAATTTATCTTTTCATCATCATCATCTTCCTGTCTATTAGTTGACCCTCTATCCCGTTCTTAGATTCCACCATCTCCTGTTCCTCAGCCAGCAGCTTCTTCTTACACCTCGCACTAAGTTAGATGTCTGTATGTGTGCAGAGTTCATATCGAAACTCACGGACTATTAAGTCGTAAATCAAAAGTTGTTTATACGACGTCAGTACTTTACATAAGTTTTTCGAAATCGTACGGCACACGCAACGTCTATCCTGACTGATGTTCTGTGTGTTTCTAACCAGGCGGTCTACACGAATGTCGGGGTTGTGCACTGAAATACACAACGATGGCCTCTTTTGGAATATTTATCTGCTCAGCACTTAGGCCATCTCTCCGCCTCATTCCAACGATGCATATCTAATATCGACACTTGAAATGGAGTTAATTTATTACGTAAGAAGAAATCGATCATATAAGACATCGTAATTAACGACGACGACGACGACGACGACGACGACGACAGCAACAACACTTCAGTTTATTGCTCTTGTATGAATCTGTCAAGCATGGAGATACGTGTTCTCATGAAGTAAATGCGCAGATTTTTAAAATATATTTTTCCTTATCTTGCGTATGCAATTCGTCTGAGTGTTTATTTATTGCAGAAACGACTGTGTTATTTCAATTCAAATTGCGTTGCATAGGATCTGAAAAGGGAGCCTGGGTAGCGCAGTAGATGTAGTGATCACCGGTGGATCCTAAGGTACACAGTGTTAACAGGAAACTTGTCGAATAACTTCTGGGATAAAACGTGACGACGTGCAGTCAGATCGCAACATTTTAAGCCGTTTGTGTACACAGGGGGACACGTCTTGATAGTAACATTTTTGAATGTGGGCTTAATTTCTTTTCTTACAGTGTCCGCTTGTTCAGTTATTGCAGTGACACCCATCAGTGAATTTAGAAGCATTTCGCAACCATTAGTGTAACTCCAAGGACAGAGTAAAAGTCTAAAATCCGCTTCTACTTACGTGAGTCAGAGAATCTCTGCTGCATAGCTTTCAGCGCCCATCACTTCACAACGGGACCATTTCCTTAAAATTGTGAAATGCTGAAAATCTTTTCACCCATCAACGAAAAGTGTTACGCAATGATTTCTTTATTTTATAGTACAGTGCTTTGAGATGGGAGGAACATTTTACTGCAAAGAGGTATGTAGGAGGGCATCAAAAGGGTATATTGTATTGCTGTTTCAGTACAGAGCGTATTAATGCAACATTTCCCTTAGGACATTTATGAAATTTTATAGCGTTCGTTCAGTGCAGGATCGATAACTAATTTGCAACACTCAGACCAACAAAACGCACAATAGGCCTTATTTTTTAAAATATTTGTGTTGTAATATCACGTAAAGTATCCTACATGTTTCGATGATCCATTGGGGATCGAAACGTGTAGGGGTATTTTTTATGATGTTTAAAGTATCAGTACGTAAGAAACAATATCGTGCGTTTTGTTGGTCTGAGTGTTGCGACTTTTATTGCCGTAATCCTTACCTATTTATCGTTTCTACATACAGTTTTGTACATCGTAATGTGTGTAAAATATACAGATATTAGCATAAATGTAACTGTATGTAGCGGAGCTGTATTCTAGAAGATTGCAGTCTCTAGCTTCATTGAGAAATTCGACGGATTCCATAGACGGAAGACTCCGAACGAGCTCGCAATTGGACCGAGTTTTGAGCCAGAGTACCCAGCCGGCAATCTCACACCGTGTTCCTCCAGATGAGTGTTAGGGTGCCCATACCTGAGGAGACTTCTGTCAAGGCAAGTTAGTACAGAACCAAGTCTGGAGGTAAGTCGCTGTGTATGGTGCCAGTGTTAAGACTTCTAAGTGTGGGCAGATATGCAAAGAAGTTTCCTAAGGAGTGGGTGCTCACCGACTTCAGATATACTTCCAGACGTGCCTCAACACAAGTCTGCTCGTGTGTGGGCGCCCTGAATATTACGCCGCATTGCCCCTGGGTCTACAAAGTAGTCTCTTAATTTCGGATTTTCTAACATTTTGCGTACAATTTCTCTGTCTTTGAAGCACAGTACTTTTCACTCCCTTGCTACACTACTTGATTTGACGTCCGTAATAACATTTACTGCTGATCCCAGTGGTCGCGCAGTCTAAGGCCTGGGTCTGAAACCGCTTCGTTCCTGGGATAGCGGGTTCGAATCCCCTGTGGACATGAATGTTCTTGTGTTTGTTGTGTCTTGTGTAGGTAGCAGCCTCTGCGAAGGGATGGTGACTCGTTGAGAGGAGTCCTGCCGAATGAGTGTCTCTGTGTGTTATCCAGAAACCTCATCAATGAGGCGACCTAGGACGACATGGGCTGTAGAGCCACAGAAAAACAATAATATTGTTTTACAGTCATAAAATTGTGAAACTTCCCACTGTGTACTTCTGTCCAGCCTCTGTTGCTTTCTTACTCTTAGATCCTAAAACCCTCGTCATAATCGGTCGTCCGTCGTTCCGTCGTGCTTCGCACTCGAATCGGGCAACCTCATTCAAATGGTAAGCTCGTACATACGATTTCTGTCCCCATAATACAGCCAGTCCCCCTTGTTTCCTCGCCGCCCGTACAGAACATTTTCGACATCCAATATGTCGTTAAAACTGGTGCTGAAAACGCAAGGAGTTTTATGAGTTGAACAGCGGTAAATAAATGTGCGTAGAGCGTGATGCATTCTGAGGTGTGTCTCGGTGACTGTGGAAAGGATTCATTTGTCGGGGATGGCATGTGGGTTAGCAGTGAGAAATGGCTCACGGGAGCGCCGGTGAATAATTACACGGTTGGATGCTCTATTTGGCTACACTTCGCTTGTTTAATGGTTCAGTAAGTCACTGAACACACTTGGGCAATAATTCCGGTTTAATGAACTCGTGAATCACTCTTGATTACAATTACAAGTATCGAATTTCGTATTGATAACATACACTTCATTTACTTTACTTCGCACTTAAACACTTTCTAGGATCTTTGTGTAGGTTCGTAGGTCGAACTTAATTACAAGGTTTGCGTACTGACTGAAGCCATGTCTTTGCTTTGACTGGTGCACATTAGTGTGGGATGAAGTGTCGTCGTCGTCGTGGGCTGACATTTAATGATACGAAGACGCTGGACTTTCGAGAAAGTTTGGTGACGTAAAGATAAGAGGATTTTATCATGATGACTGGCAGATCGCCATTACGTTTTGAGACTTGTTAAATTTTCATGATGCCGTCAACTGTAGAATGAATCAAATGGTTCCATGCAGTGTAAGTAAAATAAATGACGGATTTGGAAAATATATCGTGGAATATGTAAATTTATCAGTGTTAGCCAAATTAACAATAATTTCGATCAAGGAAATGTACTTATATCCCTCAAGTTATGTGCACTTATTAAGTAGTCAGTCGGTATAGTATGGGAAACTGGGCGAATGGTATTTGATGGAAGACTGTGTAGGAAAATGAAAGCTTGTAGCACGTGTAAGGGAGAAGGTAAATGCCTACAGGATTTGGGTAAGGGGAAACTAAAGGAAGAAGACAGTGTGGAAGACGTTGGCTTTACTGGTGGGATGATACTAAAATTTATTTTAAAGTGTATGATGCGACGGCGTAGACTGGATTAATCTGGCTCAGGATAATGCCAAAAGATTGGATTTTTGAAAGCGACTGTGAGCCTTCGGGTTATGTAAAATGTAAAAGTGTGGATAATTTCTTGACTAACTGAGGACTTGCTAGTTTTAGGAATGATTCTCCCCGGTGGAGCCACTTATGTGCAGAAAATATATATTTTGTGTTACTTCAGTACTGTTTGTTTGTATTTTATATGCCGGTTACATAGTGACCACTATTTCTGCCCTAGCGTTAACCGTCCTTCCGGTTATCCAACAAGAATATCTTTGGGTCCGTAGCTCCTGCATTGTCAACAAATTTCAGTTGGGGCTTAACAATACCGTGATCCCAGGATCCCGGTCATTTTTTCCGGTATTCAAATACCGGGCTTGATTTACCAATACCGGTTTTTCGGTACTAATTTAAAAAATAATTGTTTATGGCTTATTCATATAAACGTTATGAAATCGAGAACAGTAAATCATTAATATTACTAAAGTTGCAGCTGGGGGATTGTTATACACAATACAGATGTAACTCAAACCTGAAAACGTCACGAAACGCAGCTGTGGTTTACTGGACACTTTGTTGCACACAAAAGATATAGTAGATATTGCATGTTAGTGGATAATTTCAGAGATCGTTGTATATAAGGAAGTAAAAATATTTTTCTGTTAGCGAGGTATAAGGGGCTTAAACCTGCAGCTCTTCTACGACTGTCTCAGTACAGTAGCACCATCCAGCGTAGAATCCGAAAGGGCGTTTTCTGCCGCTAATCAAGTACGTACTAAAATTAGATCCAGTTCAAACGATAACACTGCTGGTTGCTTATGTTGCGTAAGAGCTCACTTCATTCAGACAGGTAGTGTTAATGCTTAAAATGGCTATGTTTAAGTTAAACATAACTAAAATTTGCAGTATCGAAATGTATATTTCTTTTATGCTTTCAGAGTAGCTATTTTTAATAATTTTTGTTAGAATATTTATTATTGTAATAAAAGTTTGCTTTAAAACATTAATTCAAGTAATTACTTGTTTTTCCATTACGTAATTTCACCTAATTGTCATCAAAATTTATCGAGAAAAATGTTTGTAAATTAAAAATACCGAAATATCGGTTGTAAGACCTTGATCGGTTTTGTGTCGAGGTGTCATGTCTATGCATAACCACTGACGACATTGCCCCACTTACAGTAAGGTAGGCCTAAATATTTTTACCGCCGTGGTGAGTGTACGTACCGCCTTCCCTTGAAATGTGTAACACATCAAAATCTTTTTCATGTACATAATTGCTAAATTACGTTAGGTTCTTTTTGGCAACTGTGTGTCTCATGTGTTGAACTTGTTACGTGGTTTCCCCTAAGACATTTAATGGGAGGCGTTTCATTCCATTCATTTTGTATGTGTAGTCTGTCCGTCCTAACCGGGGCACGACGTATGACGCTCGTATATATATATATATATATATATATATGTATCCACTATACGAAAATCCGATTTGCACCTGGCTTCTCGGGAAGAAGCCGCCTCTCAGCGTCGCGCTGTACACAGCATGGTGTTGAATACTGATAGTTTGGCGCATGGAATATTAATAAGTGATAAATCAAAGGCGATTAGTTGTCAGGGCATGCAACACTCATGGAAGAGTAAAAATGCATATAAAGTGTTGATCAGGAAGCTTCAAAGGAAGAGATCATTTGACAGGCTAGGTGAAATTGGGACTGCGATATTAAAACTGATGTTAGTGGGGACGCGTTTGAAGACTACAGACTTATGAGTATATATTTACGTTGATGCACACATGGTCCAGTGACTGTACTTGGTGAGTGGATTTCGTGATGACGTCAATGAACCCATTTCCCGTCCAGATAAGTAAATAACGTTGAAGGACGACATTGCGGCTTAGAGTAATTTACTGTGTGTCTAGGTACCCAGGCGGATAGGTGGAAGGTGGAGAATTGTGTAGATTGGCAGGCAGGTGAGTAGGAAGGAGTGTAGGCTGAGAATTGCGCTCTTCTGGGATATAAGGCGGCGTCGATTGGTAATTCTTTACCGACTTTTCGGGACAACGTATCGGTCCCATCTTCAAGGGTCAAGAAGTCCAAGTTCTTCTTGGGCTTCTTGACCCTTGAAGATGGGACGGATACGTTGTCCCGAAACGTCGGTAAGGGATTACCACTCGACGCTACGTTATACTTCAGAAGAGCGCAGTTCTCATCAGCATCGTGGCGGAAGCCTGAAGTCAGGAGTGTAGGTTGTCTGGTAAGTAGGTACGTAGGTGGCTAATATAGTGTAAGTGATATGTCTGGTAAGTAGGTACGTAGGTGGCTAATGTAATGTGATATGTCTGGTAAGTAGGTACGTAGGTGGCTAATATAGTGTAAGTGATATGTCTGAACCGATATGAGCAATATTCAGTTTTGTTTCGTTTCTTTCCATTTTTGTTACGGATTGCGAATGCACGACCTATATTTACTGAGCCTGAAGTATTTTCATCCCCCTAGTACAATGGCAAATCCATACCCACAAAACACCGGCAAAAGAACACGTTCACACACCAGCCATGTTATTCCCGTATTTTTTGTATTACAAACGGTGTAAATCTGCTCACAGAATTTCAGAGCATGTTTATTCTTCTTTGTCCCATGTGAAAACTTGCATGCATGCAGAATATAAACTAAGAGTTCCTTGTTGTAATAATTAAAGTGCTCGTGAGCGTTGAAATTTTAAGAACATAAGGCTCGCAAAATTAAGTTAATTGAAGAAAGAAGAAAACGCAGTTGCTGCTTCCGTATGTTCTTTGTTTACAGTTCTGCGAATGCTACTTCACAAGCAGTTAATCCGCACCTGTGTTTATTGTGTTTGACACAAATTGCAACTCTTTAATTAGTGCAAAGTAGTTTGTAATGACAGATTTGTCTGATGGACCTCGCGCGTTATTTCAATAAAGTTTCGTACGACGTATTGAGTTTGTCCTGCTTTCTCTCAGAAGGCGAACGTTAAGGCTAATGTAAATTTCGGTAATCAGATGGAAGGAAGTGCCTGAAGCCACTAAACTCTTGCCAAGTAAATAATATTTCCACCGAACCTGAAACTGGCCTTAAAGTGCAATGAAAGTGAAGTCGAAGAGCGGGCTGCTTTGCTGTCCACTTGCCCATCACTTGGCAAACTTAAATCACTCTTGCCGCCCAAAGGCTCACTTCCTGCCTCATCTGTGCCTAGTAATATTTTCTATGCAACTTTAAGCTTTTGTGGGCCGGGATAGCGCCGTCGGTATAGCGGCTTGCTACGGGCTGGACGGTCCGGGGATCGAAGCCCGGTGGGGGCGATATTTTCTGCAGCCGTCCATACCGGCCCCGGGGCCCACCCAGCCTCCTGTACAATGAGTACCGGGTCTCTTTCCCCGGGGGTAAAGCAGCCGGGGCGTGGGGCTAGCCACCCCATCCCCTTCTCGTGTCGAGGCTCACGAAAGGGTAGAGCTATACCTGTACTCCCCCTCTTGGGCCCTATAGGGTGAACCTTTACCTTTAAGTTTTTCTTTGTCAGTTCGGGATACGTCGTATCCCTTCTTACACGTTCATAAAAAATCAAGAAATTCTTTGTAATGTAAGACGTAATGGCTAATCAAACGATAACAAAAGATGAGTCGCCTTTTCAGAACTTCATACAGGAACCGAAGAACCGTGTATTTCAACGTATCAGTATAATCCAAACACTTGTAAAAACAGACAGAAATTCGTGCATGCCTGCAATGCCAAAAACATCCACTAAACTTGATACATTTCAGGGGCCCTCGAACAACCCGTTGTAGCTGTACGCAGGGGAGGGGGTGGGTAGTACTCATTCTCAAATTGCTTTGTAGTCGACATCATCTTCATTTGCTAATATTTCAAGAGAGTATTTGATGTGCCGTTAAATTTTCGCCTGCTAATCCATGGTCTCACACACGCACTTCGACATTTCTGCTTTCAAAATATTTAACTAATTCAAGTAAAGATAAAACAAATCTAACATCTGCTCTAATTACTTCCTTCTTGGCATTCTAAGACAAAGTCTAAACAACAAAGTTGTTGATACGTTTAACTTGCAGTCGTGCACACAAGAAAACTCTCGCCTTTGGCTTTCCTCATGAAAATGTTTTTTGTCATGTAATTTAACGGCTTCAAGCGCTTGCTTCCAGTAAACTTCCCTGATTTAAATTAGCCTTTAATTATGATTAATCAAAGCATATGGTTGGTTCTTGTAATGAAACGAAACGTATACGTGTTTGTCGAAAGGATGGAGAAAGTGAAAATACAGTTGCCACGTGACAGTACTGGAAGACATCACAAACCGTCAGAATCATGGGAAGGCCCATATAGAAATGTGTGGGCATGTGGTGTGTGTGTGTGTGTGTTTGTGTATTCATATGTGCGTATGCATGTATTATGTATATGTATGTATGTATGTATGTATGTATGTATGTATGTATGTATGTACGTACGTACGTACGTATGTGTGTATGTATGTATGTATGTATGTATGTATGTATGTATGTATGTATGTATGTATGTATGCATGCATGCATGCATGCATATTTTGCAATCGAATCCAACTCGCTGCAAAAATGCGTGTGTCTGTGTGTGCGTCCTTCTATGAAGATAAAGGTGTTGCAACTCGCCAGTGCCTCGTGTGATGAGTACTGCCAGATATCTGAAAACAAGATTCATAGTTCAACCAAAGATCCCGGGCAAGGTTGGCCTGTAGCGTCGTACGGATGAATACAAAAGACGATATATCATTACGTAAAATTTTTCATTTTTTAAGTACTTCACACACCTCTTGTGCCTAGACATCCTGACGGACGTTCTGCTATATATGATAGTGCTAAAGCACTTCAGTGTTGTGACTGCATAGGCGCCCTATAATTGCGCATCCTATGGAAGGCTGTAGATAACCGAGGGGGTTTGTTTGAAAAGTGTTACAGTGTAATGAGAATGAGCAACGAAATTTGTCCATATTTTCTTGTTTGTGTTGTGCCGACTTGAGTGGACATCGTGCAGTGCCGCGACGAAAAGCTGCATGGTCTGTATAGGGAGGTTCACGTGACGACAATGGTCATCATGCGAAGCCTTGATGTTTTCGTGATTTCAGGCTTCCGCCGCGATGCTGATGAGATCTGCGCTCTTCTGGGGTATTACGCAGCCCGAATGATAATCCTTCACCCATTACCATTCGACGCTGCGTTATATCCCAGAATAGCGCAGATCCCTTAAAGTTTTACTCACTGCAACATTAATGCTTCGACCTAGTTTTAATTTCGTACGTTTGACAGGCGTAAGCCCAAATAATACCGTTGGCATACTTCATGTATACACTTCTGGGGTACGAATGGTATCACATAGCCTATCATTGGCAGCGTAATACATCAGCAGCCTGTGACACGAGTTCTTTGTAAATGGCTTCAATAATATGGTAAAATGACATGTGGTGGACTCACTACTTAATTTTCATGGTATTCTTTTATTCTACCGTTGTCCAAATCACCAGGCTGTAGACAAGGGTGCCGAAAGTCACTTGGTATACGTTGAGTTTAGAGTGGTGTGACACACCTTACATGCGTGTCATGTAGATTTGAATTTTTAGAGCTTTTCCAACGGAACTGTCAGTGCATATTTAGTTGTTCGCTTACATGAAGGCGCAATTAATATAACAGTAAATAAATTAATATAAGTGGCTAAAAAGCCTTCAAAACTGTGTCGAATATGAACAAATTATTTGTGGATGACAGTAACGTATAAAAGTTACATTTGCGGAAGTATTAGAGAAGAAAGTAATGTAGGGCAGTGACTGATAACATTCAGTTGAGAAATTTCTGTTTTTCTTTCCCAAGGCTAGAAAGATAAATGTTAAAATGCCACAGACCGCCTCTACGTAGTCCAAATCTCTACTTCGTAAGATACAGGGTGTTCGGAGATGCTTGCTTACGACGGAATCCCAGCTGATCTTCAACATTCTTCATTTAAGACATATTGACCTACTTAGCAATATAAGGCGTTTCAGAATAGTGTATGTTTCCTTTTCTGTTGTCCAAATCAGACGTGCCTGTCCTATATACTGTGCTGTACTACAATTTTGTGTTCATTCAGTCATTTGCCCTCACTAAGTCACGATTTCAACAGTACCAAAGTACAAATAAAATTAGCAGCATTAGCGGCATTAAGCAAGGAAGTACAGGGAATAAACGTATCAAGAAAAGCCACTCGTGTTTCCGTGTGCTTACCTCATACGTGAGATCTGCGCTCTTCTGGGGTATAACGCAGCGTCGAGTGCTAATCCTTTACCGACGTTTCGGGACAACGTATCGGTCCCATCTTCAAGGCTTGGACTTCCTGACCCTTGAAGATGGGACCGATAGGTTGTCCCGAAACGTCGTTAAAGGATTACCACTCGACGCTGCGTTATACCCCAGAAGAGCGCAGGTCGCATCAGCATCGCGGCGGAAGCCTGAAATCACGGGTACCTCATACTTTGCGCCGTGAATGATCTGGCTGGTTTGCGCTTCCATTTCTACGGTAAGGTCATTTTAACACATAATCTCATTTGCATATTGCAAGTGACTGCTTGCTGTCCTGGTGGATGACACCCTGGTCCATTTACTTCGGGAGCCTTGTGCCCTTGGCTGCGGTTTGTGCCCAGCTCTATTGTCCCCCCCTGACCTATCGATCTGCGCTTCTTCTGTATAGTCCGATTTTATTGCCGGTCTTATCTCTTCGTCCGACGTGTTAGCCTAGGCGTGCAAAACAACGGCGGACAATATGTCAAAGTGAAATTGTCCTGGTGCACGGCACTGGGTGTGAAGGTGTGACTCAGGTTTTAAACCTCGGCTGTAGAAGAAGAGGTGAGTACTCAGCTTCTTCCCTTGACTGATTTACCTCCAGGGGAAGTATTCTTGGTACCGGTTGAACACAAGCCTGCGGGGGCTTCATACTCAGCCTGGACTGTGTGGAATAGGGAAAGTCTCTTGCGGTAATTGAATCACGGTTCTTCTGCCGTCCAGCCTTCAACCCACTTACAAATTATGTCGCCTGAGCTACTACGGCTCCTGTAGACACTGTCACTTCAGAAAACACGTGTAGTGTCACTGTAATTCGTGTAGAGCAGTACAGAGAAAATACTTGCGCTTGAATGTATGAGATTTCCAACAAGAATAGAAAACTTGAAACGTGTTCTTTCCATTTTCTTATCCTTAGTTGTCCTTGATTATGTTGCTGGTACGGATATTCATGTAAAAACCTACGTACGAAAATTAGTGCTGCAATGTTAACCACATTTCAGACATGACACTGCATAAAGTTGTAAGCAAGTTTTCTTCGGTAAATATGTAGTGTATCAAAAAAAGTTCCCATTATCTGCTTATATAACTTGCGTTATGTTTCATTTTTTGTAGGACTGCTAACTTAAGGAAAATTAATTTTACTCTTTTGATTTTGTGTAATTAATTCAACGATACTGTCGGAATCTCAGACTGTGGCGTCGAATGAATGGACGATAACGACAGACGAATTGGAAGTGATGTTGTGGAGTAATATAAGGTACTCTCCCAGCATTTGCTTGCGAGGACTGAAGAAAACCACGATGAGCCTCGGCATAGTCGGTATTTGAGCTGAGATTTTAGTCGTTCCCCTCCCGAATACAATTCACAGGCGTTACTGCACGAAGCTGCTGTCCCAGTACAGATGTTCTAAACGTAGTCCAGTACAGATGTTCTAAACGTAGGCCTGTACAGATGTTCTAAACGTAGGCCTGTACAGATGTTCTAAACGTAGGCCTGTTCCTAAATCAGCTGTAACACTGAACCAATACAAACCAAAACGAGAGTCACCCACCAGCGGGTACTGTGGATACCTACGACAGAGGCCATCACAAATTTTGGTGGGAGAGTGCTTCAGCATCCACCGTCAGTTCCTGTCCTCACATCGGAGATTGTCACTTGTTTAGTCTGTTGAAAAAAAATCGTACGGTGACAGCATTGTGCCAATGACAAGGCACTGCATACTGCCGTACGCTAATGGCTGAAGAGGAGGGCGAGAAACTTTTTTTTCAGGCGGAAGTACGTGCTGTTCGAATTTGGAAGAAGACTGTCGACAAAGAAGGAGACAAAGCTGAAAAATAACTGTACCTTCAGCGATGCTGTAGTGAAGTTCCGTGGAATTTACACGCGTGCAACTTGAATAGCATTAAATAAACAGCAGGAGTCATTACTTCCTGCCTGCCTCTTCTAAATGTAATGAAAATAGGAGCTGTTTTCGGGAATTAAGCTTACCAGCTGACGGGCGTAACATCTAACAATTACGATCTATTTCTGTTGCTTTTATTTTATGTACTTGCGTTGTTTAAGGGGCATGCGGTGGCGGAGTTGCTTGATATACTGCGCTACAAGCCGGAAGGTCGCGGGTTCGATTCCCGATGGGGTCACTGACTTAATCCTTCCAGCCGCAATATGGCCCTCACGTCGACAGAGCCTGTAACAAATGAGTACCAGGTGTATCGCCTGGGGTGTAAAGGCGGCCGGTCCGTAGGGCTGACAACCGCACCACCTTCATGTGCCGATTGTCTGGAAATTCTGGGAGCCTCAAACTCCTGGAGCCCTAAGGGCCTGTCCAGGCCTGTAATGGGAGAGGTTTACCTCTACCCTTACCTTTTTTAAAAATACATATGTTTTGTGTTCAAATGTTAGCTGACGCGTCACACGTGTGTACCACAGTCACGTTCTGGATGTAGTTCTGGGATATCTGCGCAATGAATAAGTTACAGAATGAACGACGAGTTTCTTCTCCACAGATATACGTCTCGGAGGGATACAGGCGAAAGATTTTTGAAGTTTTGTGTGCAGATGTTGAATTATGAACACTGGAGGGACCTGAGTGGTACGGTTGACACACTGGTTTATCCCCTGAAGTACAGGAAAATAATGTGGTGCCGTTAGAAGAATGAATGAGGTAAAAGATGTCGTAAAATGTGCTATTGTGCAGCACTTCCAGTTATTGCGAATAGTTACGTTCATCGATAAATCGTAAAGCGAGCCACTGTTTCCCAAAAGCGCAGTGGAATACAGTGGGGTTTGCGTTCCTGAAATAGCGGCGTATGAGTAAAACGAATTGTGAATCAATTTTATGACCTGAAAAGGAACATGCAAGCAGCGGCAACGTGTTACATTATTGTGTACGCTATAAAAATACGAAAGGAATTTAACAGAAATGTGTCCTGTAAACAACAGTGGAAAAATACAGTTTTTCTTGCTTTAATCCTTTTTTCTGTTGGCTTAAATGATCTCCAACGCACTGATTTTATTCGCAGTATTTCGGGGTTAGCGAGTAATGTGGACGGTATGGGCTTCATTGTTAAAGTTTGAATGAGCGAAATTTCGTAACGCGAATCGTTGCGAAGCAGAGACTGACTGTGACTAAAATTTCTGTACTAAAGGGGGGTACTGGCAAGTAATGTCTGCTATTCTTTTCGCCCCGCCCATAAGAGGAATATATATTTCAGAGAGACAGAAACGGCCTTTCCCCTGAACGGTCGTTGTAAGGAAACTTTCTTGTGCTACTTGTCATTCAGCCGGCGCGTTCGAAGTTTGCATTGCCGACACGTTCAACTCAACATTGAAAGCTACTGACGTATACACAAACATCCCCATAAACAACTTTCTTACATGATGAATGTCGATCGGTGGAATGCTTTCTGCAGCCAAAACTCATTCACAGCAAACTGTTTTTGCAGCATTGACATCGTCTCCTTCAACTGCAGCATTCTCGTAGCTGAAATTCAGATCTCTAGAGGCTGAATGATGGAACATCACAAAACAGCATGGGAAAGTCACACTGTTAGAGTGCAGTTTAGGTTGCATCGTTACGTGGCTTTGTTTCTTAGAAAGATATGGAGGCACTACTTTGCAGTACAGCATTGTAATAGTCACATCTGTCAAGGTGAAGACTGTGCTTGTAGTGTAAGGTGTTTAAGGTGACAGGTAAAGGTAAACACATTGTTGCCATACTATTACTTGTGTTTATACTATAGTTTCCATGCCTAATATGAAGTGAGGAAGAAAACATACTGATACATTAGGTATGCGATTTTTGTAATGAACATTGCCAGGCACTACTTAGTTTCCTGTTTAATCAGATATATCTAATTACACTGCATTCATTGTATGAACCCCAAGTACATATTTATTAATTTTGTCAAAGGAAAATTATTCCAAGGAAGATTATTGCATACAGTGAAACACAGACCTCAGGGGGACTTTAAGCTTTAATTTTATTTTGTGGTAGGCTGAACGATTTGTGAGGAAGCGTTTAACGAAATGTATGCTGTAATCTGTACATTATTGGCAAAGGTGGCTTTGGTATCTGCACCAGCAAAAGTAATGCATGATTCAGTGACGCATTCAAAATGAGAAAGAACGTATTTATGAAATTTTTATATTAGATTTTTCCCCCTCTTGTAGGAAATAATTTTTCTTTTTCGCCAGACACTTTCTTTACTGGACTGTGCTCTTATTCCTGGAATGTTTTGCCCTTCAGAGTCATTGTTATTGCAATTTAATACCCTTTGAATGTACTGATGATTCTGTTAGGATATGCTATATGTTGTTCTGAAATTTTAAACTTTATGATATGATAACCTTCTGTCAGAAAAAGATTTCTCTTTGAGAAGTGTGTCTGTGTTAACTTAGTGTAACTTCTTAGAAGTTTGGGTAAAATACTTTACTGCTCCCTTACTAGAACGAAACTTAATTTAGCCCTTGTCTGTTTAGAGTTCGATGACAATGAACAGAAACATAAATCAGGTAGGCTAAAGGTAGCGATATTTAAATAGGATGTGCAGCTTTTCCTTTCATAATAAACAGAATTATACATACTGGTAGGTTGCTTGGCAAAAATTGTTTACTAGCGCAATTGAGGGATGTTTAGCGGAGGTATAATTTTAAGTCTGATTAAGAATGACAACTTGTCAACTATAGGGCCAAATTCACACACACACGCACGCACACACACACACACACACACACACACACACACACACACACACACACGCGGACCGGACCGGATCTGGGGCCCACGCAGCCCCCTATTCAATGGGAACCGGACCTCTTTGCCGGAAATAAAGTGGCGGGGGCCTGAAGTTGACCGCTGAACTACATATAGTGCTGAGGTTAAGAATGAGTGGAGCTATACCTCTTCTCCCCTTACGTGCCTTCAAGGCGTGCATAGGGACAACTTTACAGAGTAATTACCTCGCTTCATAACTGTTTTGTTCTTGATTCACTGCTTTTATTCGGAAAAATGAATTGCATAAAAATTGTTTTCTGCGTACGTATAATGTGGAATAATTTCCATTCGTATCGCCACATTTGCATTGGACCATTTACCCTAAACGACTTGGTAAAATTTTTAAGTTTTTAGGTTGAAACATTTAGCGAATTTGAAAACCAGATATTGTTTTAATAATAAAAAAGCTTTACGTAGGCTGAATTGTTATTTGATATATGAAAGTTTTTAAGAGTTTTGTATTCAAACTTCAAGGAAATGTAAATTTGACAGTATTCCGGAGGACGTAGACGAGATGCGTCTATTGTTACCCCTTCTTAATATTCCACTTTACGCGCAGAAGAAAACAAGAGCATGCAAAAATTCGTAGAACTTGTATTTCTCAAGCACAGTTCTGTGATTTCGTTATACAGTTTTTGTGCTGTAACTGCGGATAATACTGACTATACATCCGAAGTTGAGTGCAGTGTGTAGACATTACGGTATTGGTGTTCGTTTTATATCTTACAGATAACTCTGCCTTACTTCACATAAAAAATAACCAATTCAGTGTTGTGAATTATAAGATTTTCGTTCTGTTATTTCACATCTGTAGGAAATTATTTTTTGGAAACATGTTGTGAAGTGGATTTTCTGTGGTACCTATACACTAGCACGGTAGGCCTATCTTCTAATGACAGATTCAGCGTAACTCTCACCCATTGGAGCCTAAAGGTTAGTGCGCTTACCGCCAAGTTTAATTAACTCCATTGAACAGAGTCCTCTTTGAGAAGCTAGTGCTTCCCCTGCCAGTCAAGAATTTCCCCGCATTTTATGCAACATTTTATGCAGCTCGCCACCTGCCCTTATCCTGACCCACAGGCGCGCGCGCGAACGCACGCACGCACGCACACATATATAGTCTATGTGTATCCAGTCCGTGCCCCTTCAGTATCCTCGTTCTTAAAAGATCCATTTTAATATTATCCTCCCATTTACACCAACGTCTTCCAAGTATGGCACTGCAGACTCTGTGCACATGTAGCTGAGGGTTTAGTGTATCACTTGACTGTTTTGTTAAGTGATTTACGTGCAAATCCACTCTCTGAAAGGTCATATTTAACTATATTAGCTGGGCTCACATTGCTAACTTGGGAGCTCCGCCGCTGCTGCAACATAATTTGAACAGACACTTACATTATAAGCTCTATACTGATACTGCAGTGGTAGAATACGAGAACAGGGCTTGTTTAGCGTCCATGTTGATCACGTAAACCCAGCTGGGGTGGTTAGCATGAAATCTGATTCTGTTCTAAATACATTTGATACATTTTAAAATAAATTTTCTAATATGGTGTTCTGAAGAAACTGTTAATAGACGTTTAGGAGTAGATTATTGTGAAGTGGTTAGCAGATAAAATGTGTGCCAGACTTCATCAGCTGTAGAAATTTTGGTTTCCCAGAAAGTGGATCTGAAGTTGATAAGTTTGTTAAGTAAGGTCTTAGCGTCCCATTAACTCTGCTATGTACGTTAATCAAGGGTAGCGGCGTAGAAGGGGTTAAGCAAATACCCTTGACAGGTCAAACGGGTTGCCGTAGTGCGATGTGTTTTTTATGTTCAGAGTTTTTAAAAGCCTCGAATGAAGGTCGTTCTACGTGCAGGTAGCGTCTGGCATCTAAATTCGTGTGAGAGAATTCCTTCGCTGTAAAACGCCGTACTGTGTACAGAGACTTGAAGTGACTGTTACATAGCAGACCAAAGTTTTAATGAAAAATGCTTCTTTATCCTCTAGATACAAAAAACGTATCTTCGTGACCGAGTTTCAGAGATCCGTCACTCTTTAGAAATTCAAGGTGATTATTCGGCTGCTTTATTAGTTTATTCAGACGGACGTAATATAGAACAGAAGGCTTGGTTTTATGACACTGGAACTGATTTTAATACGACCAGTTACAATAAATTTTAACCTGCAGTGAATTTGAATATTGCAGCCTTCTGGGATATGATGCAATGTGTCGTGGTGTACAGCTACAAAAGAAATCTGCAGCTCAGTCTTTGCCATTAAAGGGCTATCCTGAAAAATCTGTGCAGCAGACCCCTCTGAAATAATACAACTGCCTACCAAAGTGTGCGGATTCGCGTTTCAGACGATAGAAATATTCATATTTATAGCCTTAAAGCCCCAAATATGGGGTGCAGCATGTTTATTTTTCAAGCCAAAGCTCCGAAATACTTGAAATCGGTCTCCCCGAAAATTTGTACCTAAGAGATGGGAAGTGACGCAGTGGTAGGCCGGTTGTTAGTGTCGTTAAATGAGGGGGGTAAAATGTGTGGAACAGGTGGCAAGACTGAAAGAAATTTGGAACAAGTGTGAACTTTTTAATCGAGAAATCTCCCCCAAAGGCAGAGACAATTTTTTTATGATAAAATAGATCTTGAACAGATTACTTTGAGTTGCATGTGAGTAAGTAGCGAAAAGTGCGTATTAACTTTTTCATGTCCGTGCGTTCGTCCGTCCGCCCTTCCGCCCGCATGTGTCAGCTCGTCTCCCACAGGACGAATTTTCGTGAAATTTCATATTTGGGACTTACATGCAAATCCGTCCAGAAAATAAAAATGTAGTTAAAATCGGACAAACACATCGGGCACTTACATGAATATCTAGGTGTGTGTATATTCTTGACAGCGACATAAAACCGCTCAACAATACTAAAATGAAGGCATTTTGGCCTTTCCATGGAAACGCTTTCATTATGTATACTGCTGCAAACAATAATGCTGCAACATTTATTTTATAATGTTGACAGTAACGTACAACTCAACAGTACGCAGCACATATCGTTGCTTTTTCATGGAAACAATGGATATACGAACGTGCCACAATGTGAGGTTATATTCTGTTACTTAGCTTGTTAAATTATTGACCGGATCCAAATGGCTCTGGGTATCGTCCGTTGCTGTTTTCTTTTGTGAACGTTATGTTTCCAGAAAGTAACATTTTTTACTAGCTCTTTACTTCCAAAATACTATCTTGTACACATTTACGGTTATTTCTTTGTTAATCCCCAGGACTGCAAAGAAATATCTCATATGTCAGTATTATATTTATGTCACATTAACGTACAGTGCAAATCCGCTTTTCTGTAAACCTTACTACATGCGTGGAGCTTGTGTTCACGTCCCGTGGATGTGCTTCTATTAATGGGCGAAAGTTCCCATGGATGAGAGAAAACTTGGATAGCAGTACTGTAAATCGGTTTATCGGTTTACACCACCTGCAGACAGAACTTTCATTTTCTGCTACTTAGATGCAAACTAGTGTTATTGATTATGGCAGTATTATTTCATTACGGACTAAGAGTTCAAATAAAGTAACGGAATTTACTGGAATTTAAAGGCGATGTTCTTAAACCGCTTTGAGTTATGCGTAAGAATTTTCTAAAGGCATTTTTATGATTTTGTTATGGTGTTCATGTATTGGTGAATTTTCTAGGCTGATGACGTTAAAGGCACTAGTCTGCATAGGGCCAAAAATCAGGCGCAATCGAAAAATTGCAAAAGGCGCCTCTTAGCTTCGTTATGTCCTTCCGTCCGCCCGGCCGCATGCCGTCGTGGAACAACTGATCTCCCAATGGACGGATTTTTGTAAAAGTTTATGTTTGGAACATTTATTAAAATCTGAGGAAAAATTTTATGTTTAGTTAAAATTGTACAAAAATACCAGGCACTTTTCATGAAGTTGGTGTAGGTGATTTACACATGCCGGCTTGGGCTGTTGTAAGCCTGGAATATTTTGCTTCACCTAGGGCCGTAAGTGCATTACTGTCGGTACTTCGATTATTTCGGGGTAAAAAATATTTGTTTTTTATTCTCATAATAAGAGGAAGCACTTTAAACAACGGAATAATGAATTGGTTGTTGCTAAAACTAATCCCCTATCTGGGAATTGGGATAACGAAGGAGGAAAGAGATTGCTGTTCGGATTTGTGTTACAACACGTACCTGTTTACTTACCTTCTCCTTCGATCTGCAGCCCTCTGACAGCCTTGGCCACCTTAATTACAGACGCCTGTTCTTCTCTGTCCAGTGACTTCTGTCACCATCTTTTAACCTTCGTCTCCCGTAGATCCTTGTCAACATTTTCCAACCATCTTAATCTAGGTCTTCCCATTCTCCTTCTTTCCTCACTTTACTCTGAAATATTTTCTTAACTACCTTTTCGTGATCAGTTCTTACTAGATGTCGTATCATTCCAGTCTTTTCCTTTTAATATCTGCTATTGTGTCTAAATCTTTACATAGCTCCTGCAATCTCTAATTATTTTTTATTCTCCATATTCCTTGTTGTGCCGCACGTACCTGTATCCTCATAAAACTTCCTTAGGTCGAATAGAATTCGGTGACTTATCACACATGCTATGATATATAATACCCACATTTCTTAACCGAGCAATTGTGAACTTCGTAAAAATCATCTGAGGAAGTATCGTAATTCACCTCGGGGCAAAACTGCATTCCGATCGGCAATTTATACATTTCAAAGTAGGAAAAAAATTGCAATTGTAATTACAATTCGAGGTACTTAGGCGATATACTTATGACACAAAATTGGAGGGCATTCCCACCTCTACTCAAGCAAAATGACTGGACTGGTACATACGTTAAGGAGAGCAAACATCGGAAGGCCCCAGAATGTTAACATGTACATGTGTACATTGCCTACCGTGTCGTGTAATAGTGTGGTTAAGGACGGTGCGTTACTAGAGAATGATTAGTGATCGTTTCGTAAAGCATAAACATGTGAAACTGGTTAGAAGCGAGGAATGTCAAAGTGCTTGGCGTCTGTATATTGACAGTACAATTCCCCAGACATGTGCTGGAGTACCGGTAAACATTTTGAACTATAGATACAGTAATATGGGAGCTTCATTTTGATATTAAATCGCCGTTTTGTTTGCTAAAGACGGTACAGAATACATAAAAGCAGTGTGTGGGCTCCTATAAAATTGGTATCACATTGAAAATTGGCAGGCGAGTTTGCCCATTTTCGCGGTTATACTAGCTTCTGGTATGTTTTTGATACAGAGGATGTTACTTCTCGCCTATTTTCAAGTACAGAGCGTCACTTATTTGTATATTATTTGTTTTGCGCATCATATCTACAATATTAAAGCAATATTTACGTTTAACAATTTGTTTCGCGGTTAAACTAAAATATTTTTGTAGAGATGATCGATTTATATTTTACGATTACTTCTTAATGTATATGTATATGGTTTGTACATAAATGCATGCTTCCTTGCATGTTAATGTTAGTCTATAATAAGAGTACATTGGCACTAAACTGTTTGAAAATCGCCTTGTTAGGTAGCAGCACTAAAGATGATTGTAAGGTATATCGGAACACTTATAAAAGTGTCAAAATGATGTGTGTACTTTGAACGGAAAACTGCCCATTAAATAAATAATTGTGTCGTGGCTGCAGTTTTGACGTTCATAACCAAACTAAAGTAACAGACTGCGTGTAAAGCAAGACACTACATGTATTTGCAGTGAATCATTCTGCTGGAGCATTTTTAAACATTGATTTATAATCCGGTTGTATTTTATTAGATCGTAGAACCCCTGTTATTAGGCAAAAAGTCTTACGAAGGTGTGACTACTGATGTAATCATTCCAGTTATATTACCTGTGATACATTACACCGCGTCATTATTTGACTTGTAATAAATACATGTGTATTTATAACAAATATATTTGTTGTCGATAAATATTGATCATGTAATCACATGGCACGGAATGATTAGTAAGCAAGTTTGGTAGTGCTGACATTAATGCCGGAACACATGGAAGGTAAAGTTGCCTCTGTGCTCGCCATATAGGCGTACAGCAGGATTATATTTATGACTCCAGTCATTGTCAACCTGATCGCTAGGTGGACGTGAGTGGTCAGCTACAGGCCCCGGAGGCTTTGCTCCCTGTACCTATTGACATACGGCTGTGATACGTATAATGAAAACCTGTTAATAAATCCACGTAGGATGTGAATAATGCGTACAGAACTTCGCTCAAGAGACTCAAAAAGGGCCTTGGGTGACATCGCGTAGCATGTTGTCGTTTACGGAGAGGTTTTCTCCTCTCCCGTCAGCCTCCAATCTGTAACACAAACATTTGTTAGCTTTCCGCGTCTTATTCTTCAGTATGTTCTATCACCTGTCTACACGTGCAGGGTAAGCAGTGTGTCTCTGTTTGTTTCACATGTCATTTAATACCGTAGCAGTGTTTGTTTAGAATGTAATTTTGAGCCGAGGACTGTATTTGTTTGGAATGTTACGCCATTTCGGTTTATAAAGGATACCTACTTGTCTAAGGTTCGTAGAGCCTTCATCTTCAGGGTCGGGCAGTTCAGGACATCTTCGAATTCTTGACTCTGAAAGTGGATGCGGTACGTTCTTTCGAAACATCGCGAACTATATAACAAGGGAAAGTGACATTTTTTCAACTTTTCTAAATTTGTTACACTCGCTGGTCATAAGAAGAAACTAATTATCGTGAAGTTTGAGTTCTCTGGGTCAGCAGGTTTTTGCGATTAGGGTCTCAAAATGTTCCTTATCTGATCAAATTATGTCCTTGCGCGACTGTTGCGAACAAGGGTGCAAAATTCCCAGGCTCCAGTTCGTCCGAGTGACTAACTTTTGTACCTAATATTTGTGGGTCCTTTGTATTGGAACTTGTTTCGTGTCGCCCTTCTGACGTCTAGAACTTTGAATTTGCTCCTTGACTTTTGGAAAATTTGTGCGCCCCTGGCGAGCGAACGCAGTATCTCCGGAATTGTTTGAGTTAGAGAAATCAGTAAGTACTTACTTTAAGGCCACAATTACCGCTTTGCAGCATTATACAATACATTTAACTACTTAATTGATAATTTGAGAATCCTGCATTAAATATTTGACGTTATTTTTCATAATCCATTACAAATCCGTAATCAGGAAAGAAAGTGTCAAGAGATTCCGTCTTTTCTGTCTTCTAAAATTGAGTGACGCTGAGGACTTGCCAGAAAAGGTTTTAATTTCAGCTTCGAGTCCGATACTGGGCTGTTCCAGTCCACATCGGTCTGTGTTCCTGGAAAACTCCGTGTCGTTGCATAAGTATATTTTTATGAGCTATTTGAGGACAGAAGAGTGCACCATAGGAAAAAGTTCCAGACACAAGAAATTGAAATGTGTGTGTGTGTGTGTGTGTGTGTGTACATACACACACACACACACACATATAGTACACACACACACACACATATACGATATGAAAAGCACAAAGATACGTCATTTTTAAGGCAACATTAAAGTTCCTGCTTGCTTATTTCCTGTAGACGATTGCTTCAGATCTCTCCGAAAGAAAGCCGTGCACTAGATGGCATGTCCTTCTCGATGCAGAAACGGAAGTCCAGAGTTTCGGCCACTGTGCGCCAGCAACTGAAAGCCATGTGGTTGCTCGTATGGTCACTTGCCGTTGTGCAGTAAAATTAGATTGTATTGAAATTGCCTTTGACCCGCTGATACAACTACCTGGGGGTTCAAGCTTAGGATACCAGAGGCTGTCTCTCACCGACAGTCGCTCCCTCTTTACCATCGCAATTTCCTTTCCCACATGATACCGCGAGGAAATGTCGTTCTATTTTAAGACTGAATTCCTTTTCTTGATCGGGCTCATTCATGTAATTTTTTGCAGGTTTTGTGTTTTGTAGGTATTCCATCGCTCTGGCAGTGTGTCTTCTGTACTCTGTCGTATTTCAGTCAAAGTTACACAATTTGATGTTTTCGAGCATGCACAAAACAGCTGCGTCACGTGTAAGATAGTCCGCTCTTACGAAAACAGTTTTGCACTCCACTGCATTATTTTGGCTGTGCATGACGAACGGAGGTATTGTCACCTGATTGCAGTCCACTATTATATGGGCTATGTGTGACGAACGGAGGTATTGTCACCTGATTGCAGTCCACTATTATATGGGCTATGTATGACAAACGGAGGTATTGTCACCTGATTGCAGTCCACTATTATATGGGCTATATATGACGAACGGAGGTATTGTCACCTGATTGCAGTGCAGTGTATTATGTGGGTTATGTATGACGAACGGAGGTATTGTCACCTGATTGCTTTCCACTATTATGTGGGCTATGTGTGACGAATGAGGTATTGTCGCCTCATAATTTACCAGTGGAAGCTGTGAACTTGCATCGAGGAAGGACTAGATCACTGAGAAGTCAAGTATAACTGCACCCCACCCCGCCCCGCCCCCGGGTGTCGGGTTTTAACTTTTTTTGTCCTTGCCTTTTGAAAAACGTTTTCATTTCTGGCTAAGAATGGTTGTTTTTCAATGCAGGCAAGGTTTGTACAAACACAGTTCGCACATTCGAGAGCGCAGTGTGCTCTGGACTCAACAGTCGTGGTTTTATTCCCTGTGCCCCATTGCTTGTATAGTGAGGCATCTACCATATCCTGCTTATTGCAGGCTTGTTGCGTTTTGACTTTCATGACACAAAGCACACTTGTCAGACCTAATACGATGGCAGTGCAGATTACATGCCATTCTGCATCGCAATACAGTTGTATCGGGTGTTTTTTCCTGCTTGAACAATAAGTGCCGTTCCAACGCTCTGTCGGCGTTGCGTCCTACACCGCGTTTCGGGGAGGTTGAACAGTCGATGACGGGAGCTAGACAAAAGATCGCAGTGATAACAACTTTAGAAAGTCAAATAAAAACTCATTAGCGCGCAGGGCAGGCGCTTATTGGTCAAGTAGAAAAAGAAACGCTTTATAATAAACTCTTACTCGTATGCTGTGTGATGGGTCTGTTTGGTTTTCTCGCTGCTTCAGTCTTGTTTCTCATATTTTGACGAATCATACAAACAAGATAGCTATGTGTACCAGCAGACCCTGATTAAACACAATGCAGAGTTTTCAACTTAGCACATTGAGAGAAGTACGCTTTAAATCGATATACTTGTCTTTGAAACTTCGATATGACGCAATAAAATGTCACAGTACTAATTTATTTTTCACGTGTCGTTTGTTTATGTTTCTGTTGCTGTCAATAAACTTACCTTCTGGCACAGTACGCCTAAAGTTTGATTCATAAAATTTCGTAAAACTTTTCTGTCGGTAGGACTTCCCATATTTCCCGTTTTTTACATTCATAATACTCGTATGAAGCCATATTTTGCTAAATATTTAGCAACCCACCTATATGTGTTGTGGCACTGAACTCTTTCTAGGCTCTTCTGACAGTCGACGTACAAGATGTGGATGTCTGTATCCCTGTCTTTAGCATATTTGAACAGTTTAAGACGTCTGGAACGCTATTATAACACTCTTCCCCAGATTATCTTGAGTATGATGCAATATAAAAAGATATTTCCAGTTTTTGACTTTCACCTTTACGCGCTGCAGGTGTGCCATTCTTTCCCTCGCTGTCGGATTCTCCCCGAGAGATATCAACTTTTGGTTAACTGAGGCAGTGCCATTTCCTTTACAACTTCTGGAATGGCTCCCCCTATGCTCTGTTACCTAGGCGACTCGAAATAGGCTCATCTTCTGGTCAAGAGACATGCTTGACCTGCTTGATACAGAGGTCGGTCGCAGTGCGAACGTCGATCATTTTTTCTGCACAGTTTAAATTTAAAAATAAGTCATTAGCATTAACAGAAAAATTTAAGTATTATTTTGTAATTGTAAATCTTTCTCTTTCTCCTGCGTATGACCTATGAAATTGGCTCTCTTTTTCTCCTGTTTTGTGCTTTTCCATCTTCCGTTATTTCACAAAAACGTAACGATGTAACCGATTTTACCAGGTGATGTGGAGTTTTCCAGGGACATTGGCTGAGGTGGCATGGAAGAGCCCTTATAATCGACTGACGGCCCGCAGCAAGCGAAATGTAACTTTTTTTCTGACGTGTTTTTAGCTTCTGTCCGGCTGCAGTCTGGAAGGCATGTTATGGTGCAGAAAACAAGGGATGTGGGGGTATTATTTTAAAAAT
Source organism: Coptotermes formosanus (assembly GCA_013340265.1). Taxonomy (NCBI): domain Eukaryota; kingdom Metazoa; phylum Arthropoda; class Insecta; order Blattodea; family Rhinotermitidae; genus Coptotermes; species Coptotermes formosanus. The sequence continues at coordinate 218,086 of BLKM01000150.1, forward strand.
AGAATAGGAGGGTCCGTCCGTCAACCAACTATTTCTTTTCATTAAAAAGAAGTTAAAAACAATAAAAGTATAGATAGACAACCGGTTTCGGCATCAATTATGCCATCATCAGGTTAAATACGTCACAAGAAAACACGAATGTCAAGTTTGTTACATAGTGGATGTAAGAGAGTGGTGATAGTTAAAATTTTAATCTAAAAAGAGAAGGCCTTCTCTGTACAGGTGTTTATATTAATGCGGAGCAATAATATATAGTAATTATGACTAGGGGGGTAGTGGAGTTTTGATGTATAACGGAGTATAAATATGTATCTATATGGATGGTCTTGCTCTTTCGGAGATTCCTGTAGTCTTGAGTCTTGACAGCTGCGGCGTTGTTTATGTTGTTTAGGGCGTGGGTTCTTGAAGGTGATGCTGGCGACAGTTGTGTGTGTTATCGAAGGTATAGAATTGAGGTTGGAGAGATGATCTTGTTCCTTTTGTATTATTTTGGTAGCGATTGGGTTTCCTTGCGGTATCCAGAAGATGTTTTTTTCCCTGTATTGTTTTCCTTGAAGTCAAACTTAGGTTGGAATATAAAAATGAATGTTAACGACAAAACAAATTGATTTTTGTGTTTCTACAGGTACGTCACACAAGGAACGAAATAAAATGTAGTTTTTTAGTAAGCTTTTGATAGCGTATGTGCAGTGTAACATCAAGTGTCACTCGAAACGAGAGCAAGTAACATACTTTTTAACTTTTCTAAATTTGGTGCAGAATCGTACACAGAATCACTTTCCATGTGGATTAAGACTTGACCAATGTTTAGTTGATTAAAAAGCCCTGAGGAGAGGAGTTCTGGAATCACTTCGCTAGCTGTACTTCCGTGTCAAAATACTGTTCTCTGTCTAAACTAGAAATCCAGCGAACTGTAAGGGATGGTTGCTGAGAACTTTGTTTGAGGAACACCCCACCCACCCCACCACACCCCACCCCCACCTTCATTTCTAAGCCCCTCACTTTTTTCCTAATTTGTCTCGTTTTAATTACTACATACTTCCACTGCACAAGGCGAATTTTCTCTTAGCTCATTAATAGATGAAGTGCTAATTTACTTTATATAGGGTCGGATGCTTACAACACGTAATTCCCTTTCTGGCATGTTAAATACTTATAGGAATTCGCCAGCTTACAAATTTTACAAAACAACCGTGTTGCTTTACTGTAAATACAGAAGTTGCCCCAATATTTCAAGACGCTGAAGCATGAAGAGTAAAGCCTATACTTTCCTGTACGACGGGTGAAAGAAGTCGTTTATGTCACGCCTTTTCTATAAAAGTTAGCCTCTCCAGTTAATGTGTCTATTCATGGCAAACCTTTAAAACTAAGAGTGACTTGAATTATATCTAAATATTTATTCCTTACTGAGCAGAAAACACCCTCTTGTTATAAAACAGATCGCTTAGTATTGCAGACGGAAGTAATAGCCATACAAAACACAGAAATACTCTCTGTGCGCAGAAGGTAGATATTTTGACGTTAAATCTCGTGGTGTGTAAAGTAACCATTGAGCTTTATGGGGTTAAAAGGAGGGCAGAAGCTAATGATTTGAATGCCCCCTTCATTCAACGTAACAGCAACATCACCTGTCATGCAGACTCAATTCCTTCCCACCTTATCTCGAGATTAATATAGAGTGGGCTACCTTGAATGACCTCACGAACCTTTCTCCCGCCCTAGCTTCTAATTTATCTTGCATAATCACGCTGAAATTTCTGATGCAACGCTGAATAATTTCACCAGTTGTTGCAGCGCTAATACTCATCAGATCACCAAGTCGCACCTCTTCTAATTCGGATGGGAGCTAACGCAGACACGTGTGTGATTAATGGCTTACTAGTGATCAAGCTGACTAACGCGCATTAATAAATCTTTTTTCCCCCCGTGGGCGCAACAGCCGCTAGTGGGCCAGAGTCTCCTCATTATCGAGGCTTCACGATCACACTCAGACACACCGCACTCGGTAGGACTCCTGTTGACGAGTGATCAGCCAGACGCAGAGACTTCTACCCGACAACATACAACACTCAAACGGTACAGACGTACATGCCCCCCGCGAGACTCGAACCCGCAATCCCAGCAGGCGAGCTGCCGCAGACCCACGCCTTAGACTGCCCGGCCACTGGGGTAGGCATTGCTAAATCGTTAAATGGGATAAACAGCTGCTGAGCGAATTGTGTCACAGTTGTTTAAGCTGCCCGAATAAGTGCAGGACGTTTAGTGGTGTTCTGAAAGGGCATGAGAAACAAATGCTCAAATATTTCCGTTTTCATGGTAACATTTAATTGATTTGTAGTCATAAAAGGTCAAGGTTTCCTAATCATAAAGTGTCAGAAAGAAAGGGCAGTGGAAGGATTCTGTGCTTCGGTGGGTACTGCATTCTCGCCCTTCTCAGACTTAAGTTATCTCTTAGCAGCACCACTTGTTCTGTCAAGCTGTTTCCCAGAACGTTTCAAGATAGTACCACAGAAATTCAGTGAAAGTGCGACTTCAGAATGTCCATCAAGGGCTGCTTGTGGGCGAAGATATTTGTGGACGCCATACCTAAAGACACGAACTGTTAGAACTTCCATTTGAAATGTTTAGGGGGACGGAGGTTAGGTACTGATACGTTCAGGCATATTGAGTGGCTTTATTTCTCTCAGCTTGGACTTTGGGTGTAGGTAACTGGTGGACAGAGCATTGATATTTCAAATTAAATCAAACATCAGTTGAGTGAGATTTTACAGAAGACTGTGTCTGCTTAACACTGGGTTATTCGCAGTTCATATTCAACATCTTTCTCAAAGTTTTAAAAAGAAATTCTTTAAAATTATACACCTGCTTCATCTGTCATCTAGTAAGTGAATGAATTTTTGCCTTTCAAGAATTGAATTCTCATGGCCATCAAATTAGCTGTCACTGAATGAGTGGGAGTTTAGCAGATGTTGACGTATGACAGTATCTTAATATGATACGGGCCTCATTATATTATATAAAAACGAGGTCCGTGGTACTGTATTACATGTTTTAACAAGAGTGTTCGTGGTTGAAGAACAGCGAAGGGATATGATGATATTGCGAGAGTTAATGAATGTTAAAGTGAAGGGTAATGGAGCAATGAAACGTCGAAAACCATAACCTACCTCAGGGGTAAATTTAATGACACCAACAAGAAACTCCAGAAGACGCAGGATTTAATAGATCAATGGGTAACATAAAACGACACAGGCTTGTTTGCTGGCTTAAAGCTTGCAGCGAAGATGTAGAAAGTCAGAGCAAGGTGAAGTAACCAGTCACGTCGTAGAAAAAGTCACATTTTCTTCGAAACTGCGAGCATTCTTTTTATTTTGTGTTAAATTTTCACACGGTGCTTGGTAGATTTGAAGATACAAAGGACGCGAGATTTAAGTATGTGACTTTATACCGATGCAGTTTGTCGTATTGAGTGATAAATTACGCACTTTTCAAAGTATGTGTTAAAAATGACACGATCATGCTTTGGGAAAGTATTAGGTAAATGCTTTTAAATAAATCGAATTGTTCATTAACAGCCAGTAACTTACGAGTAGATCAGAATGGTGGACTTTTACGGAAACAAACAGTAGTCATTTTTGAAAGCATATCTAGCGTAGACAGAAAAGTCCTTGTCTTGTCTGGAAAGTACGGTATTTTAATTAATTGAGAGAGCTCTCGCTGTCGCTCTTCTAGACCTGTTGTGTTTATTGTCATTTGCATTTCGACAAATCAGTTATTCCATTCCACGCCTTGCAAGTTTGTAGTAGGGGCAGTTCGATTCGTTACTTGTACATAACATTAATTTTCTGCTTCATAATAATAATATTTGTAAATCCATTACTTCTGCGTGTGAAACAGTTTTTTCTTATTATGGCACTCGTACGAAGCACATAAGTACATTACGTGTGTGTGTGTGTTTTGAAGATGCACAGCCTTTTAATGTTGAAGACGGTCGTATCTGCAGTAACCAATGATATTCAAAAGGTGCAGCAACACTTGCCGCCTGTCACCATAATTTATGCAGTGATTTTGCTAGGAAGCACAGCCGTAAAGCGAACATATGCAGTGTGGCTTATTCCGACCTGACAGGAATAACACCCGACCGTTTAGCATGAGTGAGCCCTCGCAAAAGAGGGGAAATTTTGTGTAGTGGGAAATTTTGTCAGAACTCTTGTACAGATACAGTGAAGTCCAATATATATATATATATATATATGTATATATATTATGTATATAATTGTGTATAATATAATATTGTCTTACAGTGCTGCACTGTGTTTTTGGTGAGGCCACTAAACTCGTATCTCTACACTATAGTCTGCTTGACTGTATTTAGTTCTTAGCACCTGTTCAAAAATTCGAACATTTTGAATTTACGTTAGTACAGCCTTAACTGCCGATCGACGACTGCTGTCACAGTTGGCCCTGTGTGTAGTATTCTGGGTTAACAGTAACCATCAGTAGGAACATTAACCCAATAAAACATTAAATTCACCCAAATAATACGTACAGATTTTAGTTCCTGCTTCATTGTAAATGCATTCTGCCTTCCTGAGGTTATCAGATTGTCCCTGTCCACGCCACTGAAGGCATATAAGGGGAGTAAAGTTACGGCTGTACCCATTCTGTCCTTCGGCACCAGCTGGAGGTGAGTGGATAACTGCACGTCCTGGCCTCTTTACATCCGGGAAACACCATATTCAGTGGGTACTGATCCATTGAAAAGGAAGCTGGGTGGGACCCAGGAGGTCTGGACGTTTTGGAGGAGAGAAGAAACCCTTGCCGTTACCGGGATTCCAGCGCAGGACTGTCCAGCCCGTAGCTAGTGGCTGTAACAACTACGCTACTCCGGCTCCAAATTGCACTGATACCCATAAGATACCCATAAGGTAGGCCTATTTGCATGGGGATGGAATTAACTCTCCATTCCAAGTGACAATTTTAAGCACTACGTACTTTGTTTATAAATCTGAATATTAGAATTTGCGTCTTCGTGTCACTTAAGGTCTTGTTACAAGACCTGTGTAGAGCAATTTGCTTATATTTTTGAGACAATTAATTGTAAGTATACCTGAAAGGGTCAAGCGCGCCTTTGAACTGCGCACGAGGAGCTGATTGTATCTCACACAAAGGTTCAGAAATTCATTGCAGCTCAAACAGCAAATAACGTAGCATTGCTATTGAGGACTTGAAGTTCGGGGTAATGTGGCTATAGAGAGCAAAAGAAAAAAGACACGTCAGTACATGAAATGTTCCATGTGCATGTTTCGTTGAGGAGCAGCGCCCTTCCGTACAGAAGCCTGTACTAAAATTGCGAAGAACATAGGCCGCGAATCGGTTCAGATGTCTATGTTCTGTGTTCACTGACTTTGTCCTTGAGGGAGGCGGTGATTTATAATGCGCCTAGTTTTGTGTAAGACATTATGCTTCGGCAGTAATTATGTTTCATTCGAATTGCAAAACAGTCTGACTCATACGCTGCACCGAAACACCCTTTTCAAAGCGGTGAATTGAATCCAAAGATTTACAGGGAAATCAATTTCTTTCCACGCACGACAAACACGAGTGCCAAGTTTTCCTGTTTTTCAGGTTTCCTATTCTTCTCCTGTATATTACCAATCGTGTTGAAACAATAAATGCATGTGAAATTTGGTAGTGAAATTTCAGAAAATTTAAGGGAACCATAAGTGAATGCAGGAGTGATTTCAACGTACGTCTAGAACTAGAATGCTGAGATGTTAAACAGGCTCGTTTGTGAGATTTTTGGTTCTCAGTCCTTTGGCCGCGAAGACTGCTGTCCTTTGGGCTGTGACGCCTTGTAGCATGGTGCACAGGTACCGACGTTTCGGAGTAACGTTCTGCCCCCACTTTCACAGTAGAACAGTGCTGAATTTTATACTTCAAACTTTCAGGAAGTTTTTCCCGAAACGTCGGTGCCCAACAGATTACTTCGCCTTACATCCCGGAAGAGAGTAATGCTGGGCAGAGGCAAGTGTGTATAAAACCAAATTGGGAGTACTTTTAAAACTTTGATGAAATTACACTTTCAAGAAGTAGGACATATGTTGAACAGTAGAGTTGTTACCACCTTCTGACGGCGTGACCGCGCTGAAGGTACAGTGCTGTATTCGTTCTGTGTGGTTTCGGATATTATTTTCCTTTCCTAAAAACAGCAGCAGTTGTGAAAATAAAATGCGTGGGAGGTTAGTCCAGGTGACGGAGTCACTTGCTACAAAGCAGAGATGTGTCTCCAATGCTGTCAAATTTCGTTGTGTTGACACAAATATCCTATGTGCAGGGATCTACTTTATGGAATTTACCACGAAGGTAACATAAATAACTTTTTAGCTTTACGTTATTCCTTCCGTTGTTCATTTATACCTGAAAAATGGTAATAACACTCGAGCCCAACTAGTATATTTGTTTTTAAGCTCCGCTGAATGTTTTCGTCTCTCGGTTTGTAAACCAGCATGAGGATGTATAGAAATTCAGAGATACAGTGTACAATATGTATAAAATACAATAGAATCAGGTATGAACCATCTGCATTAGGCAGTGAAATACAAATAACGACAGTCGCATCCAAGCCAACTCTATGGGCTCAATTTTACATAGAAGATATACAAATACAATTAACGAAAAAGTAATAATTTGCATATGGTGAAAGCGATATCCTAGTGAATAAAAATGAATTCGTTACGCAAAATATACACCAGAGCAAATTGCAAATAAAAACATAACCTCGTAGAATAAAAACAGACTTCCTGATTACACAATCTACATGCGTCCAGCACAACCCGGTGACGACGCCATGCGTTTGAAAAATTTGTAGTACTGCCACGGTGCAACGTATTTGTAATGTAATTTTTGATCAACGTCCTACTTAACTAGACGTACATCTGTATTTTAAGCCGTCATGTGAAGCAAGTGACAGTGCTGTTGTAAAATGTAATGACTATGAATTTAGTAAAAAGTTTAGCTCCTACTTTATTTATTTTATTTTACTTTATTTTATTTTATGCGTGTTGTATATTGGATCTTTAAGTTGCTACACAACTTGATGATGGCTTCTATATAAAAAGCCGAAACACGTAGCTAAGGTTTGACATAAACATCCTAGTTGTGCTCAGCTGTTATTGGTTTGTTCACAAAACATTTATTTGGGATGGGGTACCTCAGCCCAACTTCCAAACTCTCATTTATATCTAATTATTCCAAATGTAATCCCTGCTGATTGAAATTCCCCTCCCCTCCTACTCCAAGCTACGGAACAAATGGATGGTAAATACATTACATGAAACTACTTCAGCTTGAAGTCCAGTCAGAACAGTTCCCAAAGGAATTCGGTCCGTTGTTGTAATCTCGCAGTTCTACTCTCTGCAATTGCGTCGTTCTGAATCGAGCTGTGGACACACAGAACACACGCCCACACTGTAACATTGTGAAGTGCCCTTGCCTGAAAATGACAGGACGCCCAACTTGAGATGAAGCAACGCATGACGAAACGAAGAGTGAGCGACGCGGAGTGCTCGTCAGTGTCCGTGTTGTTCTCTCTTGCCCGGCGTTTCGCGTAATTAGTCAAGGCTGTGCGAGTGGCCTGCATGAGAGTAATTTGTTGTGATTCTGTTTGTCTCGCCGAGGGCTTGCTTTGTTTTACATTACTGGTCACTGATAGGCGTGAGCTTTGTGACTGAAAAGATCAGAAAGCGCTTGTGCTTATCCAAATGCTTCAAGTGTTTGGAAGCCAACAGAATTTCAAGAATATCTTACATATGAGCATTATTATTGAACAAGATGAACAGACGTATGTAATAAGCATTTAGCTGTGCACATTGTAAATTCTTTAACAACTAACTTAGTTTATTTGCTGTCTATTTTATTATGCTCCTAGCATATGAGACTATATCTGTAGGATCGAGTTATGGAAAAATTAGATATTCGTGAATTGAAAAAGATTTAGAAGGAAAGTAGCAATATTTTTAAGGTAATGTCTTGGAGTTTTCCAGGATTAACTGAGGAACACCACGTAAACTCCCGGGTGACGTTAGAACAGGTTGCCCTCCAATACATGTCACAAACTTTATCGCAGGAGGCACAGTAATTTGTCATCCAGAGTACTGAATATTACCGTGAAGGGAATAAATGCTTTTATGTATTTAATCTGTTTGTGGGGATCAAACACACCAAGGTATCGGTCTTGCCCGGCGACCGACAATGGTAGTCATTAATTTTATTGTCAGGGAAGACGTAATTATGTGCTGATCCATGTTCTGCGTATGAGTCACTTGAGACATCCCGTACAGTAGCAGACAATCACTCACTGCAGACGTTCCCCCACTTAACGAAATTCCAAGTTACGTAATTTCAGACTTACACAATTAAAAAGAAATAAAAAATTGCAATAGTAACATTTTTAACGCGCTGAATTTTTTCTTCTTGAAATTAAAGCACATTGAGACGAAAGTGGTGGAAGAATACTGCTGGGCGATAACAATGGCGGCAGGGAGGTCATGATGCGGCTGATCAGGTTCCAGTGTGTGGTGTTTGGGTTTCAGCTGGACTCCCTTGTATATGTATGTATGTATGTATATATATATATATATAAAACTGACCAATTGACCAATTGACAATATGTGCTATATATACTCCGTTCCGACTTGCGACGGAACTTCCGGAATTTAACTACTGCGCAGTTCAGGGAATGTTTGATTGTGAATTTCTAAAAATGCAGGAAATTGCATATGAATTTATCCTGTGGAACGCAAACACACAATCCTTTGAGACCCATAGTAAAGTACCAAAGAACTTAAATGACTGCTCATCCACCTTTTTACCGCGTTTTATCTCGTTTGTGTAATGGTGTATGAATGATGAAATTGAAACGAAATAATATTTTTTGTATCTTCATAGAGACTTGAAGTATACCGTTTTATTACATTTGCATAAACGATATTACTGCTACAGAATATCCTTCTTTTGCTTCCATATTTTGAATTGAAAAAGCAAGTTACATCTTTCTTCGTTTTTTATTCGCCATTCGGCGCAAACGTAAATAACGTCACTCACACATGTATCGCAAACAGTTTTAGAGCACAGTGTGTTTTAAAGGAGTACTGTTTCTTCAGCGGAATATTCGCAGCTGCTAATTTTGCCATGGCAATGTCCTCAGAAACGTAACAAAGAATTGGGAATAAAACTCGTAAACGCCGAGAGAATGCAGGCACGTTAGTGTCTAGTCTTACAGACTGGAAGGCCGAAGAATGGGGGTATGATTCCCTGCAGAAGCAAGGGATTTTTCTCTTTTCTGAAGTGTACAGACCAAGGGAGCACCCAAGAGGGGGGGGGGCTGCCGGGCTGCAACGCCGCCCAGACCCCCAAAAACTGAAATAAAAAAAACACAGGTTTTCTAGGTATTGTGATATCAGAAGTTTTACCTGATTTACCATTCAGCCGAAATCAGCCACTGAAATCGGCTTATGACTAGTACATTATAATTTTGAAAAATAAATTATTAATAAAATTTAAAAAACTATGATTGAGTCATGAAACATGTAGTTATATTCATATTTGTATAAATGCATTTGCAAACAGTGTTATTTTGTACTTACAAAATTATTTTTATAACGTAATTTTTAAAATCAAACATAAGTTATATATAGTCTCAGGGTCACCCATCCCCCCACCAAGGAAACATTCTGGGTGCGCACCTGGACAGACCGCCTCTGGAACTTACTAGCGTCCTATTCAATTGGAACCGGGGTTTATTTGCTCGGAAGTGTAGCGGTCGGGGCGTGAAGCTGAGTACTCACCTCCATTTAGTGTCAAGGTTAAGAAAGATTGGAATTACTCCTCCACTCCACACTGTGGAGTACATGTATGCAGCAGATCATTGGGTCTAGAATTTCGGAATCTCAGGTTTGGTATAATCTTGTCCTTTAACCGCGATTAGGTACAGATTATTAGAAATAACGACGTTATTCAAACAAACCCTTTTATTTTAAAATAGCCTTGAAACCGCGTCTCAAGTAAGAACATATGTTTAACGATGGAGCGTTTTGTGCCTTATTATACGTTTCTACTGTTCCTTGATTAAAACAGCCCTGTTGGATATTCCTATAAAGGCACTTTAAAGCAATTTACATGAAGAAGTTGGCAAGCTTAGATTGACTTCGCGATTTGTTTTTAGCTACAGTGGACATCGTCATATAAATTTGTTGCAACTGACAACTTATTATCTTCCATATTTAGAGAATGCCTCCAGTAAAGGGAGTTTCGTGATGTAACTAATTTAGACTCTTTCTTTGTTGTTTTCTCTCTGTCTTATAGAAATCAGACCACTCCAAAGTATGATGAGTTCATGAAGTTTGCTTTTCCTTCTGCATCTTTGTGCCTAATTACTTTCCTCTGTTTACATCTTCCGAACACCATCTCCAGCTTTCATTTCACTTGTATCAAGTAACTGGTACATCTAGTAAGAGTTAATTTAGTATAAAATTGTAATCACTTAGCCAACTTCCAATAATGGCAGTATTCGAATCACTTCGCCTGTAATACAGGTAGTGGTGTGGGGATTCAAGAGTATATTTTAGCTTTGTGATGCGGCGTTTAAATACGACTTCGTATTTTTTTATCGCATGATGGGAGTCATTGTAGCGGAAAGCATAACGAGTTCATAGCGGCCGACGATACCGTTAGCTCTAAGACTCTCGGTTTCACGGTTAAATTAAGACCCTTAAGAGTGTAAAGAAGAAGGTAACAAATACAGTGGAACCCGGTTATAACGACATCGGTTTATATGACACCTCGCATATAGCGTCATATGTTCTGTGGTATCGATTAATGCGTCACTGTTAACCGTAACATCAGACTCCTCGGTTATAACAACACTGCTTTATAACGACACAAGATACTTGGTCTCTTGAATGACGTTATAACCGAGTTCGACTGTATACCCATGAATCAACAGTTCTGTTGTATTCACGCTGTTATACTGTAATAAATGCTTCTGAGGAATGAGTACGCGTTGAAAATAAGATAATGTGGGATCGGGTCATAAACGACCGCGACGGAATATTTCAAATATGTAATGTACTAGCGAGGTTTGACGTCCTCACAGCGGTGTTGCTGAGGATTCACGTCTCTTATGGCATGTGATGCTCTGCCATTGGGTGAGTGGTTCTCAGCCTTGCAAAGGGTAGTGGCGTCTTCATCTTCAAAGGTTCAGCAGCCCAACAATATTTATACTGCTTAAGCCTTGAAGATGGAGGCGCCGATATCCTTCGAAAAGTTGGGAACCAGTCACACAGCAACACAGCGTCACCTGCCAGAAGGCCTGATTCTTTATAATGTACTGACTGGAATGGAAGCCAGTCAGCTTCGAAGTCTATATTCTATAGGCCTACACGTATTTAATCATTTCGGCCAGTGCTGGAAGCAGCTGTAAATACACTGCCGAATACCTAACAGGTGCTCTATTTTATCGTTTTATATTTTTTGACATGTCTAAGTTTCCTACATTTCAAGGTTTATAAGGTGATGGTCAGAAAAAAAGTTTAAACTGCGTATATTTTGGGTCTGTATTTTTATATTTAATAATACCTTTATGTGCTTTTAATACACATGTAACTGTACTTGTCTGCCTGCATTCCACAAAGTTCCCGCCTCAACTCAGGCATTTATCTTATCGTGGGACTCTTTCCTGCTGACAGAAGTTCGTACCCTGTGTTAAGCAGCCATCGTGCCACAGCTGTTACCACATTGCGATTAGCTTTAAATTTGTGGCCGCCACACTCTTATTGTGCCGCTTCAAACAGGCGATACTCGCTGAGCGACGAATTCCCCAGATACTCCGCAGTCAGCGTAGGGTCTTTAACTGCGAAATTACATGTCACGTAAATTTATTTGCTGACCGGTCCTCGTACATACGTACGTAGTAATACGAAGTGGGAAGTCTCTGGGAAGCATACCAGTAGTGATCAGGGAGACTGTGATTAGACTTTTTCTAGAATTTTGAAGGGCTTGAGACCCGTTTCAAGAAGTACGGACGAGAGTCTTCGCGTTGTGACGCGTGTGTAGCTGTCCGGGATTCTGTTCCACGCACAGTGGTTAAAGTGGTAAAGCTTGTCTTGTATTCGGGGCCGCTCGATTCGAATATCGAATGGTAAATCGAGTATTCTGAAGTCCTTCGTGGTTCTCCTGTGTCCTTCCATGCAAAATCTACGATAAGATACTTGAATTGTGTCATGGCATTTTTCTCACGCGTTCTTTCAGAGGTATTATCATCCAGACATTTCATGCTGTATCTCTGTAACACATTTGGGGTTACTGGAAGTATCGTTAAGTGAAGTACAATGGCAAAGAAATACGAACAATATTGGATGAATCAGGCTGTCACTGTACGCTGTCAAGTCGGTAAAGACGGAAAGAGGGTTATCGGAAATGTGTATTTCATATATCTTGTACGCTATGTATGAGGGTACTGTAATTAGTAAGCGAATTCATTTTTTCATTATAACTGGCGAAATAACTAAGTAACTTCATGGAGTAGAGTCCTTAGCAGTTCGTCAGATGGTCAAGAAATCCTCCGCATCGTGTGGAACCCAAAGTTGCCATGTAGCAGCCACTTGTTCCAATCCTGAAGTCAGAGCAATGATGTCCATACCACTATCCTATTTCGTGAAGATGCACCTTAATATTATCCTCCAAGTGGTCTCTTTCGTTCCGGTTTCCCCTTTTCTCCTTCAGTAGGTGTCACATACTCCACACATGTATTTCTTCTTAATTTGATCACCTGTATAGGCCTACTGTATGGTGAGGAGTACAGGTCATGGAGTTCCTCGTTATCCAATGTCCTCCTGTCCTCTGTTCTCTCTTGCTTCTTTGGCCCAAATGTCGTCCTGCCGTATTCCCAGACACCCTGAGCTTCTGTTCCTGCTGCAATATGAGAGACCAAGTTTCACACCCTTATAAAACAAGAGGCAAAAATTATATTTCTGTATTGTTTAATCTTCGTAGGTTTTGATAGCAAACTGGAAGAGAAAAGATTCTGGCCCGAATGGTATCAGGCATTCCCCGGATCGTTATTTAAAATCAGCTGGCCAAGAATGGCCGCTTTCTGTAGCACGTATGTATAAATAGCGGTTCATGTTTAATGACAACGGAACGGACGGCGCTTCTGCAAACTCGAACAAGAAGGACTTCTCTAATCAGGCAGTCTGTGCGCCAGGTGTCTGGTCTGCTTGGTTTCCCATCGCGTGAGCTCACTGTGATGTTAAGTGGACTATCGCAACGTGTGGGCATTACTGAATTCTGATTCAGTCATGCAGTCCATAATTACGTGACCCACAGCTTGGTTTCTCGGCAGACTCTGTCTTTGAGTCAGAGTAAATGCAGGGGAAATAAAGCTTAATTCTGTAGGCATGGAATTTGTCTGACGACACGCTGGGGACAGAGGGCTGGTTACACTTTAGGAAGAACCGCTCTGCCCGTAATCATACAGCACTGTCCTTAGTGTTATCCGTCCAGAGCCCAGTGGTAAATATATGGACCATATCCTGTAACATTTAAGAACCCTACATTTGACTATAGGCGGCCAGTGTGGCGTAGTGGGTATAGCGACTTGCTGCGGGCTGGGTGGTCCTGGGACCGAATCCCGGTGGGACCTGATGAGACCCACCCAACCTCATCTACAATGTGTATGTAGTTTTTCCCAGGGGTAGAGAGGCCGGGGCGTGGTGCTGACCACCTACCCCTTTTTAGCGCTGAGACTGTGAACGGGTTGGAACTGTACCTGCACAGGCATGTCGTGGGGTGACCTTTACTTTTACATTTTTACGTTTGACCACACAGTGTTTTTATATGTTTCATATGAGTCTGGCGATAAATATCGATTATGTCGTTAAACGACTTTAACTGCTTGATCTTGAATTTTTATTATCGTTTACGTTAATGCCGGTCTGTAAATGTTTGTATGAGCCCCTTAGAACAGTTCTGTCTGTTGATTTCGTTGTTTCCATCCAATAAATGTAACCACTGTAGTGTGAACTGCAGTTGGACACTAATTTATTACTTCACATTCCCAAGCTGCATCGGTGGTCTAGCGTTCGGGGACCCAACGTAGCATTCAGTGAACGTGCAGGCTAACGTGTCAGCCATGCTTACCGTACTTTAAAAGTAAGCTGAGTGTACAGTGAAAATAAAGACCATCATAACAGTGCCAAATCACATACATTGAGTCTATTAATTCAGGTAATGAGCGTAATATTGGTTTAACAAATTGACATAGTCACAGGCAGATAAATCGCTTTATATATTGATTTTTTATGTGGTTGGAGAAAATTTAATTTTCTTGTAAGTAGACATCAAAACTCTACGAATTTGGCAGCTGAATGTACAATAACTAACCGAATAACTTGTGCCGTCGGGACTGGATCTTTTGCAGATATTTCGCAGATGCTTGCGCCGGGGGGGCGCGCCCCCCCACCTTTGGATAACCCAAAGTGTTTTGGGTCACACAGTGGTGCTGGAGATGAGGGTCGTCAGAGACGTTAGATTTCAACTGGGAATGAGTTGCACTGATTTTCCTGCAGGCGTTTTTATCCCTGACTGTGGCACACACTGCCTCAAGTTTTGTTTTATCTTTACCACACAAACGGTGAAGTTTTGTGAGTAAAATAATAAAACTTTAATACTTTCATCAATTTTTAAACACTCGTAGAGTTTTGTTGATTAATTTTTGAAATACTTAGTATACGTGTTCCATCCTTCTACTTATACACTCTTTGTTTGTAGAAAAATATGCCACCTACTGGTGCTCTAAGGGGGGCACGCGGTGGCGCAGTTGGTTGAGGCACTGCGCTACAAACCGGAAGGTCGCAGTTTCGATTTCCGGTGGTGTCACTGGAATTTTTCGTTAACATAATCCTTTCGGTCGCACTATCGCCCTGGGGTCGACTCAGCCTCTAACGGAAATGAGTACCAGGAATATTTCCTGGGGGGTAAAGGCTGCCGGTGCGTAGCGCTGACAACCTTACCACTTTCATATGCCGATTGTCTAGAAATCCGGGAGTCTCAAACTCCTGGAACCCTCAAGGCGTGTCCAAGCCTGTTATGGGATTGCTGTACCTTTTATTGGTCCTCTAAGAGGTTAACGCTTCAATTTCCCACACTTTGGCTACATGCGCAGGAAACTTGCGGTTCTTTTTAAATTGGTGCCCTTGTTCTGAGTGTATATTTCCTGTAGGGAGGTGTTAGACTTTATTGTGTACCAGCTCTGCTGCTGTGTACACGAAGCGCAGTTCAACCATGCTCTTGCTAGAGAGGGTTTTGAGTATTGGTAAACAACTGAAATTATTTGGTCTATTTCTGTATCCAAGTTCGCGTCATAACGACATCGTTCCTTGCCTGATGGCCAAAGTTATGTGACGGAATAGTGGGAAGTTTGAATAGATTATTTCATTCCTTATTTTTTGCGTACCATAGGGGTTTGGTATTTGTATTTATTGTTATTTTATATCAACTGCTTCTGTTGCTGTCCACAAGTATTGTCGTAAACAGTACGTGTGTACGGACAGCGATAAACGTTGTTGGTATATAATAACAATAGATATGTGGGATATGGCCTCAAACAGTCACATTTTTGCCAGATTTGTAATTGTTCACTTACATAAAATATTTTGTACATAATATATTATTATGTTTATTAGTTATCACCTTACAAATTCGGAGAAGAAATGCTTCATTAGCACAGGAAACTTTCACACTAAGGTCATGTTGTAATTTTACATTTTATCGGAACATTACTTTAGAATCTGTTTATTGTTTCCATGATCTAGTACTGTGTGTCCCTTACATATACGAAAGTAACTTGCGTTACTGTTGCTTCCACCTCACGCGTTCGTGTATCAGCCCTGCTGTTGCTAACGACTTAAAACATCAGAAAATACAGCTGCGCGGTATAACATTCGTACAGATCTTCGCGAACACCAGTAAAGTGATGGAAAACTTGAAATGAGTGATACTGGACACAAACAAACGAATGGTGATATCCTGAGCGTATTATTTTTGTTTTTAACCCTTTAAAGACGAAGCATATCTGTTTTATATAAGGACTCAGTGCATACCGCGCTGTAAACACTCTACACTTCGGTTATAAAAACCAAGCTCTTAATGTTTTATAAGGCAAAAGTTGCTGTTTGTTCTGAGATCCGTACAAAACACATAAACGCAATGTGGGCACCACGTAGAATTTTTGATGTTAAACCTGTTCGTATATAAAGTTACCGCTAGGCTTTAAAAGGTTAATGAAGGAAAACAGACTCAAAGTCTATTCTAAACAATTTGATTGATGATAAAAAATAACGGTGTTATTTATTTTGTACTGAATTATTCATTGTTCGGAGTGATTGCCTTTATTTTTTTGTCTTACTGATGGCAGCAATATTACATCTTATTATTATTCATCTGAAATGTGCTTTATTTCAAATTCATTATGGGATACATAGACTATGCAAGCTTGCTTGTGAACCTCAGTACAGCCTGTGATACTCGTACATACTGCACCCCACGCCTTCCGCAATTTTATCTGTAGGAAATTATTCCGAGTTTCGGAAGAAAAACTTAAGAAACAACTTTTGGAAAGCGTAAGTTCCGTGAGTGTGAGCTGCCTGTGTATATTAACCGGCCATACTCTGCAGGAGTTCAGACTGTGTGACTTTTATTAAGAACCTGGCAAACAGTTTATGTTGCAGTGTTATGTGTGCAAATATTTTACAGTAGCGAAGGGTAAAGGAACGTACAAACTCACTGATAAATTATGTTCAAAATGTATATACAGAGTGTGTCTAAAATATTTGGACAAATTTTAGGAGTTACCAACAACAAAACAAGGAAAAGTTTGTATCAGTGTATGACCCTAAATATTTGTTTTCAGGGTATAACCCAAGAACATGTTGGCCGAACTCCTTTAGATTTTAACCTGTGGGAATTCTTAAAAACTTAAGTGTATTCAGCTGCAATTCAAAATGGAGAGACTCTTCACCAACACATTTTTAACGCCTGTCAAACCATTCGCAGCCGCCCCAGTACCTATGAAAGGGTGTGACAGCCCATGTCCACACGTGTCCTGATTCAAGTGGAAGATATTTTGAACATACGTTGTGAACTGTGACTTGATAAGCAATAAGAACTCTGCAGTTATTAAATTTGGAACGTATATTGTAGATGTATTATGTCACTTGTAAGTAAAATGTTACATTCTTTAGTGTCTGCTCGTATTGTTAACGTAATCTTTCAGTTGAACTGATAAACCACTCATTTCCGGATACATGTGTATATGAACCTTTTTTCTTTGTTTTCGTGTGAAGAACTCACTCTTGATGTTTGTCTACGTATTTTAGGTATACGCTGTATATGCTACACATACACGTATACTATACCTATGTAGATTTTCAAGTGCTACATTTCACTAAGTATGTTGCTCTTGATCGCTTCAAAGTTTTCTGAAGAAAGGAACAGAGAGAAAGGGCTTTTCTGTGATTATTGTCAATCCTAGTGTCATTAAATGCTCCTGTTGACACAGAATAAACGCTGAATCTCTCTACACTGGTTGTGAATGGGTGGGTAATCTTGTGTGCCATTATACTCACAGCTAATGTGAGGAGATCTGTGTTTTTTGCCGTAAGATTGCACCACCGAGAGGTACGTCAGCTGTGGAAATGGTGAATTTATGCTGGAGAGGAGATTAAATTTTCACGAGGGAAACGTTAAAGGTATGAAACTGGGAGTTGTGAGTGGTGCAGCACTTCAGTTGGGACAATAATCTAGGTGTTACGCTTCGTTCTGAAGTGGGAAGCACGCAACAAAAAGCACTTATTTGAGGTGGTATTTAAACACACAGCGAATATTGAATCGAAATAACGAGAAATGATTTGTCTTTCTTCATATATATAGCGTCAGCACAGAAGTAAGACGTTCAGGGCATGGCTAGTCTTTCCTGACTAGTAATTAACTAACTCTGACTCTTCTGTTACATTTGTTGTTTTATCTGTCTATATAACCACTTAATCAGCTGTCTGCCTGAATTAACCCTTTAAAGACGAAGCATGTCTGTTTTATATAAGGACTCAGTGCGTACCGCGCTGTAAACACTCTCCACTTCGGTTATAAAAACCAATCTCTTAATGTTTTATAAGGCAAAAGTTGCTGTTTGTTCTGAGATCCGTACAAAACACATAAACGCAATGTGGGCACCACGTAGAATTTTTTAATGTTAAACCTGGTGGTACGTAAAGTTACCGCTAGGCTTTAAAAGGTTAATGCTGAAACTCTCATCGGTCTTGCTGGATTCACAAGCCATAATTTTTGTGACAGATATCGTCAGCTCTAGAAAGAACTAGAAAATTTAAGGATAAAGTTACATGATGTTGACGTTAAAATGGATTTGTGAGAATGAGGTTTCGGTTCAGTTGACACGCAATTTTATACAGTTTTAATCTCTGTACATTACTGTACTAGTTGTCGGCCTGAGTATGATCGTAATGTGGACGAAACATGTTGTCATTGAATAATGACGAATTATTAATATCAACGTTAATAAAATTGTGTTGACGATGTAAAGTGCCATTCGTTGTCATAAAATAATCTCTTTGCCTTAACACTCTAAAGGAATAGAGGAGCCGTGAAACAAACAGCTGTCGTGACTTCACGTATTTCGTGTTTTTCATCAGTTCCTCCTGATCCTTTACAAGTTGTTACTCCATTTAGTCGCTACAGTTTGGCCCCATGTAATCCGAGTAATTGGAAAGTCATTTAGAAAGCCACAAATAAAATTAACACAAATTTGCTCCGTCTGGTAATGCATTCGACCCAGAC
Organism: Coptotermes formosanus; assembly: GCA_013340265.1. Lineage (NCBI taxonomy): Eukaryota > Metazoa > Arthropoda > Insecta > Blattodea > Rhinotermitidae > Coptotermes > Coptotermes formosanus. Next base: position 236,995 of record BLKM01000150.1, read on the forward strand.
TCATTTATTATTTATATAAGAGCCCTGTGTTTGTCGGAATGTTCGCGATCGTTCTCTGCAGACAATATAATGAAAAACAATTTAATTCTCATTTCTTCTTCTCGCTGTATCTTGTTTAACTTCGCAGGATATGTGTGTAATGTTAAGCAGAGACCTCGCACCAAATGAAGTGCACTGTTCGTGGGGAAACTGTCAGGGAACAGACTGCCGTCTGGAGACAGAAACGATTCATCATTGAGTGCGGAACAGTCTCAAGGTAATGGTAAAATGTAAGTTCGATTAAAAACATGATCGTATAAAGTAAGCAAAATTTCACTGCGAGAATCTTTAGTTCCATAGCGCCTTGGTCGTTATTCTTGGCAGTCAGTTCCGAGCTGAACAGTATTAGCGGAATGTCATATCCAGTTGCAGTACGTTAGGGAGTGCCTTCCTGAAGCGGACGTCGTTGAGTTTTAAAAGCGTAAGCAAATAGTACGGGCATGACAAGGATTGTGTGTAGGTGGAAATAAAAGAAAGTGTGTGCGATGTGCCTGCAGTTGACTGTCTCTATATTCGTCATCGTTGGAACTGGGTTTGCCGAAAACAAGTATTGAAGGCAGTACTTTTGATTGAAGTAGGCAGTTTCCAGGTACTTTAATTGCGGTTATAAACCTAACATGCAGGCAAGATTCAATAAAAACTTCCGACCAGCGCTGGGCGTTGGCACAAGCGTTTAGTCTTAGACATCTCATCGCGCCTTTCTGTCCGAGTACGTGGGTGACGCAGTTGGTTGAGGCACTGCGCTACAAGACAGACTGTCGCTGGTTCGATTCCCGTTGGGGTTTTTGGAATGTCATTGACCTAATCCTTCCGGCCGCACTATGGTCCTGCGTTGGATTCAGCCTCTGACAAGAATGAGTACCACGGATGTCTCCTTGTGGGGGGGGGGGGGGGGGAGGGGGGGAGAAGACCTATGCGTAGGGCTGACAACCTTGCTATCTTCACGTGTCGATTGTTTAGAAATTCTGGGAGCCTCAACCTCCTGGAGTCGTAAGGGCCTGTCCAGGGATAGTTTTAGTTTACAAGCTTTGCGCTTTACTTAGCGTAATTATATCAGTACCATCACCTAAGCTATATAACCTTAGCAAGATGTTCCCTCCGTTACGTGCATAACACGCCGGTACTGTGTATGGTGCAGTCACACAAGGTGCTGTTGGTATCGAGACGCCCGTAACACTGAATCACCAAACACAGAAAGCCTTTTGTTCGTGTGTTTAAACATAAGACTGGAATCGAGACCTTTAGTGAACCTTTCTCAGAACCCAAGAGATAGCAATAACAACCTTACAAGAATCTCTGCTGGGAATTTACCTTTGATATCTGCTTCGAATGGTTGAATGTTGTTATTGATCTCTAGAAATAGCCCTCGGAAGGATGTGCGTCGAATATTCCTTAAGTACCAACTGCTTTTGCGCAGTTGTTCTGTCATATTCATGTACATTTGATACGAGATTTTAGTTTCCCACAGCGGTGTAGCTGAAGATTTAAGTCTTACTGGTCGCTACGTATCGCCTGGTAAAGTGTTACCAAATATTGAAGCGTACTGTACTGACTTCATCATCAGGGTCAAGGAGCTCAGAAACATAACAGTCCTTGGACTAGGTGGTTCTGAAGACGAAGGCACGAAAATGCCTCGAAACGTCGGTAAGTATTTTGCAGACGGCACAGAATAACATGCCAGAACACGGAAATATTTGTGAAGTTGTAATATTTATTTATCACAGATAAATGTTGTTATTTACAGAATTATTCAACAACTCTTCGTGCCTTCTTTTTTCCCAAAAGAGTTGTTTCGGAGACTACACAAGAGAGCGAATATTACAGCGAAAAATGACTTTCGTCTAACATTTTTTTTAAATGCACGCCATATTGAGAGGGTTACAAATCAAAATGTATATACAGGGTGTGCGATAAATGGCTCGCACGATCAACGGAGACTGACATTACACGAACTCAGTCGAAGCCTTAATATTTATTTTTAGTATTATTCTTCCGCATATACCTCAGCTAATGTTATTATCGCAGTTAAGAAGAAATGAACGTGACATAAGGCAAATGTGGGAGATAAAGTGACTCATACGTTTCTATCGGAATATTTAATGATTGACGTAATCTTATATAATAAATATTATAATAATTGGTAAAATAATATCCTAGGGTATGAAATCTGTGCAGTAGAAAGAAGCCATTATGTGTAAAATTAAAGGAAAATTTGTCCCTGTGCACGCCATGAAGGCGTGTGGGACGACAGGAGGTATCCACAAAATTACAAACCGTGCAGTAGCTGAAAGTGAGCGGTCAGCTTCAATCCTGGCGCAGTGGCCCCCGTACCCACTGAATAGGAGCATGTGTGGTCCTCAGAACAGATCGGACGTTTTGGAGTGGAGAAGACCATTTGTCCCTGCCGGGAAGCGAACCACAATTCCTCAGTCGACCAGTCCGTTACCTTGTCACTTTCCCGACTCCTCGATAGTGTTTTTAGCAGTTCTTGCGTAGATTCGTCGTATTTGAGAAAAAAAGTTTTTAGTTGACCTTTTCCATTTACCAAGAGTAGGGGTGAAGCCTGCAGCCTGCGGCAGTAATTATGACAAAGCGCCACTACAAGTTTTAAAGTGTGTGTCGTGTTTTATGTGCTGGAACACAGGCCATGTTTCAGTACTCTTTGTTGCTAGTGCGCAGTAATTATGTACAGCAGAATATGTAAGGAACGATAAAAAAAACACTACCAGCTAAAAGGGAGGAGGCTTTAAAGAGGTTTAAATTTTATATTGCATATTTATATTTGGAGTTTGTTTAGCGCTGCAACGGGTTACTCAGATTATGTGGCGTCGAGTCAGTGGTTTTAACAATGAATTGGAAAGGACATAGAAAAAGGCGTTCCTGGAGAAAATTAAATTTTTTAAATCGGGAAGTTCGTGGGAAGACTTGAGGAAAACTACGAGAAATATCAGTCAGGATAGTCTGTGTCGAATCTGTGCGTCTGTCAGGTTACCGCTTCAGCCAACATGTTAGACTTTCGATTGTGCTTTTTTAGATCACAGTGTCATTAGACTGAAGACCACACTGTAAGTCTGCAACATTTCTTACGGCCACGGAACATGCAATTCAACAAGCTTACGAGAGTAGCCTGCAGCCAATCAACAATAATAATTTTATTGCTCTATTTCCAAAGTCTAGTATTAAAATTTTGCATTTTAATTGTAGTAATTGTGATTACGTTTCACATAAAGCCGTTCCTGTGAACGATATGATTTTGTCAAATGGGGGAGTGGAGGTTGAGTTCCACGCTTTCGTAACGTTTACACCAGACTGAGGTGAGCGTTCATGTTCACGATCTGGCCGTTTTACCCCCGGTGCGTATTGAAACGGAGGCTGGGTGGGCCGCAGAGTCGGTCTGAACGCGTTGAACGCGCGAAACTTTCTTGCCTCTGCCAGTAATCGAACTGTGAGCTCTCTGGCTGGAGTTAAACATACGCTGATACATTTAAATATGAATTCTACTCTGAGTATCTTACTTTCGGATGTACAAAACGCGTACTGTAGTATCAGATGCGAGCATTTATATTTGCATTATTGCATTACAACTGTCTGTTTTCAAAGAGGCAGAGTGCTTGAAGAGGGAAGTTTTGAGAGAAAGAATGTGCCTTGTAATGGGGTGGGGCGGAGAGTGAAAGGATTAACAAAATGGAAATCGCATAAAACACACCGAAACTTAAAACAAAGCAATATAATCTTTTAAGTCCAATATGCAGCAGATAACTTTGTATGTAAAGTAATTTAAACCACACAGTCTCTTTCAGAACATTTCCAATTTACTCCAGTAACTTTCAATAATGAAGTCCTAAAACCTAACAAAGAGATCCCGACCACCTGAACTGTATTTTCTATTAAATAAGCAACAGATTATGCATTACTGGCGATCGGGCTGTGGGATGGGTGGATGGATGGATGGATGGATGGGTGGATGGATAAATGAATGAATGAATGAATGAATGAATGAATGAATGAATGAATGGAGTTTTAAATTCCTGCTATACAAAGTCAATTCTCAAACAAATTCTGACGAGACGGTAAACATTTTTATAGAATACACAGAAGAGATAAGGTAATTGTTCTTTACCTATATGTCAGAACACGTACTTTACAAACCATTTGTATGAATGTGGGTCTCTGCTAGAAACTGCTGTATTGTTCCTGACACAATACTTCACATCCTAAACTGCGGAGCATCTTTCAAAGTCACCACTGCCAATCCCACGACCAGCCCGGAGCTTAACTAAACCGGACTGATTCGAGTACTTAAAAACGTCGGCTGATCTTCTGCTTACACGAAACTGTTAAGCTGCTCTGCATAAAAATAGAGTGAAATGCCTCCACCAAAATACAAGGGCAGTTCAAATCCGCAATTAATCACGCTTTGGATCTCTGCTTTGTCCAGCAAAGTTAGGGGTTAGGGAACTTTCCACCCACATGAAGGGAAATGACCAGACTCCACAGTACTCAGCCAGTGTTTTTGTAGATTTCGTTCAGTGTAACTCACAGGCCATAAATGAGGGTAAGCATGTAGGGCAAAATGGATCGAGCCGACAGATGTGAACTAGCTCCATGGGTCAGATTCTCTCTTTGAAAAGTTTGTGACGTTTCCTTTAGCCTAGAAATTCGCCACTAACACGGAAAAGTGGTTCATAGTCTACATTGAACTGTTTTGATTTATTGCAGGGCGTCGTTTAATTTAGACATAGGGACAATTTACCTTTAATTTGAACCGTTGTTCTTTAAGACCTCTGTTATCTGCCGCACATAATAAAAGAGATAACCTATCTTTTCGTAACACTGAATGAGTTGTAGCCATCATGTATACTGAAATGTGATGATCGTGTAATGCGGTCGGAATGAAACATAGAAACGTAGCTGGGAATGTTAAGGGAGACAACTTTTCTTATTTAGGCCTAAATTAGAAGGCAATATTAAAATGGGTCTTAGAGGCGTAAAGTGCGAGAAAATGGCATGAATTCAGCAGGTTTCTAATAGCGACTAGACGCTACTTATTTTGTGATTAATGTAATGGATATGAGTTTTGAAGTGTTCAGGGTGCTGAATTGAACTTGCTGTAGCGTGGCGTTTTACGCTTTGTAGTGCAACAGATTTGCATTGATATTGCTGAGGAATGTGCCGCCGCCGTTTCAGTTTATTCAGAAGGTGGAGACAGTAGCCTGTTCTGATACGTCGGTACATAACTACCACATTTCGTGACGTCAGGGCCCAGACAACAGGACTCCTAACAGTAATTAATTTTAATATTTGAAACAAAGCTGGTATATTATTTAAACTTGAGCCAGTATCAGCATTTAGAAGAAGCCTATGTTTTATAGTACCCATTAATAACTTAGACTTGTTAGTTGCTTGGTTAGTTAGTTAATTAAAGGTAGAACCTACTGATAAACGCCCCTTCGAATAGTTTGAGGAAGGGATTTGTAGGTCAGCAGACGTACCCCAGGTGATGCATAACACATTTTCGTGTTGAATTAGTGCGAGCACCACTAGGCAGCCTGAATTATAGTACGAGGTGTCACATTTCATTATGGGGTGTTTGTATTGCAGTGAACCCATTAATGTAATCAGAGAACCGTGTGCGGAAAGGTAAATGTGATACGCTGTAATAATTGAGGTGAACAGTGAGTCAACATCTTAAAGAATAATCATGCAAAGATGCCATGTTATTTTAAGGTCCTATGTAATGATCCCTCTAAAACACGTTATTGAAGGAACGATGGAAGAACAGGAAGACGAGGAACAAGACGTAAGCAGCCACTAGAAGACCTTAATGAAGCGAGAAGATATTGGAAATTGAAAGAGGGCGTACTGGATGCACTTTGTGGAGAACTCGCTTTGGAAGAAGCCATGCACCTGTCGTAAGACCTACAGTGTGGTGCTGATGGTGTACAGATACAGCTGATGTAATTGCCAAACTACAGACGTGTACGTCAAGGGAGTACAAATTATACTTGGCAACTTTTTTCGTCGCCAAGTGTGAAGATCTCGGTATCAAAACTACAACGGTTTTCCTTCACAATTTCAGATGAGCTCTGTGATAACACCTTGAGAAGTTATGCCACCGACAGACACTCGTTAGAACTGCGTAAATCTGCAAATCCATTATAGCTCCTAGAGGCACAGAAGTGGTGTTGAACTCTGCTTTCATTTCCTTGACGTACTCTGTTTCTGAAGTCTCCTTTGTCGGCTTTTAAAGCGCTTCATGAATAATTAGTTGACATATAAATCACTAGCAGAATACAGACTTGTCTGCGATAATTTAACGTGCTAGATATGGGCTGCTGGTTTCTTTAGATAAAAGCTTTAAGAACACTGAAGTGAGACGTGGCGAATTTTAGGGTTCCGAAATTTTAGTCCTTGCTAGATGATGACAGAAGCTCTCGGATAAAAACCTGTCTTAGTATGTAATACTATTCCGACTATTAACAATCGTGACACCATAAAACATAATGTGCTGCGTTACCGAGCTTACCAAGTTACGGTCATCGCATTAAATCATTTCATGCGGTTAGCGAGGTTTATGTACTTCTTTCCGAAAATACGTCGTCATAAGAGCTGTGTATTTGTCAGTGGTACAGTACTTCAGCAGCCATTTTGTAACAGGGCTAGTGTTGCTCGCGAACGTTTTATGGCTTACGTGTTGATATTTTGTGTGAGAGGACGCCTCAAAAATCAGTAGGCTTACCAAGTTCCCCAGAAATTTGTAAATTTTTATCTGTAGCTGAAATGGGGAATGTGGGCTGCAGACTGATACACGGAGCTCGTTTATAGGGCTCCTAGAAATTATGTATATATATATATATGTATATAGATAAACATTTCCCCCTCCAAGCTATGAAGGCATATAGGGAGAGTCACACACGCTAGCAGGGCGAGATCTCTGCTGTTCATATAAGATCGAGACAGGTGTTTGTGTGCATGCACCATACAGAGTGTAAACAACTGGAAACTTATACCTGAAATGGCTCGCTTTAGAAATGTTAAATTGTCAACACTATAATTTGATGATTATTAACTTTGTGTACTTTATAATTTTAATATTATAACCGTTTTAATAAGGGACTCACGGTACGTAGATTACCTGTTGGCCTTGTACTCGTTTGTTCTGAATAAATCCCTGATGATGGCTTCCCCGTGCCGAAACATATACGAGTTTTATATTTGCTTCTAGATGTATTTTATTAAGTTCTTAATTTGCTTGATGTAGTAATTATTTGCATAGTTTTTCCATTTGACCTTCTCTGCATAAATATGTTGACGTACAGCAAATGACAAAAGTGTGGTCCCACAGCTGTGCTAGATCCTGTCCCAATCACATCACAGAATACCGCACATACTCTGTCTTATTACCCCTCCAGTACAAGATAGAGTTGTTGCTGTATTAAGTAAACGAGCAATACGTCATGAAGAAGTATGGGCGAGTGGAGGTATGGCTCAACATATTCTGAACCTCACTTCTGGAGGGAGATGAGTGATAGGAGTCGCACCCCAGTATCTGAATTCCTGAACACCCGTAATAGGATACTGATTGGGCTGTACACAGCCGGTCTCGTCTCTGTGCAGAAGAGAGAAGTGCCTTGTCGCTGCTGGGAGTCAAACACGTCACTCGGTCCTTCTGTCCTGAACGTAGTCCTATACTGACTGAGGTGTCCCGGTTCCCGTGTAACAGTAATACCATATATTGGCATATAATATGCTTCTGCATGTAGAAATGGACGGTTGTGATCCTGACATAAAATACCGTACGGCACATTTTGGTTAAATGTCGCAGTTTTAGAAACAGTTATCGCTGTGGCGTGTGTGAAGGTTGGTTGTTCTTCATTGATCGATTCTTAGGTTATTAAACGAAGCTGTATCACGCACGAGTACATGTATGGCGACGAATGCGATTGAAAGAGTGTGATGGATAAAGGGAGGTAGAAATAAGGAAATAGAGTACGTGGAATGAGGCTGTCGAGGTCTCTACGGCGGTGTGGTTGAGGACGCCTCTGACGCGACATCATTGGATGAATCTGTTCCAGTGTTTAGAAGGAATATAGTGCGTTCATCTTCAAGGGCCTAGAAGCCCTAAAGGAATGTGATTTCAGGGCACTGCACTGCTGATTTGTGTCTTGTAATCAAATTTCTGATCTTGGTCTGATAATCAGCTGTTCTAAGGTATCAGTGGATTTTCTTAACCTCTGCGGGAGGTGCTGCAATAGATTTTTGCGACACACAGTGACCATTTCTTTTCTCATCGTTTCAAATTTGACGTCCTTAAATTGTTTTGACCCTGGGCATGATACGAGGCTAATAAATCAACTTAAGCAGAAAGTGAAGTATACTAGCTGCATTTCTGTTCCTAATAACTGGCCAGAACCATTCACAGAATTATTGCTCATAATTGAAAACACAGTTTGGATAATTTTTCGCGTATGTGCACTAAATATTTTATTGTAACCAGCACATAATTGCGTAACCTTGTTTTAACACAGTTTAGAGCAGCAGAATTCAAAGTGGTGGTTTTAATATGGCTGCGAAAGTAAGAGTGATTAACCTAACCTAATTTTCAGAACATCCAGTGCAACGTTTTAGTTTGTGGTTTCGTGGGTTTTGCGTTGCGCTGTTACGTAATGTTCGAGCGTTAAGTTGGTTTGGTTGGTTAACCTTAGTGCCTGCTGTCGCATTTCAGTACTGACACAGTGTGGCTGTGATTTGTTATCACAGTCAATTTATAATGTCATACCGATCGTTCGTGATAAATGTATTTAACATTATTCTAAAACTGTAAATACGTGAGTACTTACCTTTAGTTCACTGTTGATGTTTAACTACATTTTCATCGCTTTATTGATCTAAAACATATTAAATCATCACGTAGTCTGTCTTACAACAGGTCCATACCTTTTTCCAAAGCAAGTTCTCCGTGCAATCTAGTGCTGCCTCTTTCAATTTTGAGTTTCAGTCTTCTCGTTTTCTTAATGTCATTCAGTAGCTGCTTACGTTTTGTTCCTCGTCTTCCCGTCTATTCTATCTTTCCTTTTATATGACCATCAATAACCTGTTACATTATTTATTTATTTATTCATTCATTCGTTCATTCATTCATTCATTCATGCATTCGTTCATTCATTCATTCATTCATTCATTCATTTGTGTTTAACGATGCTGCTTCGAATTGTAGAATGATTAGTAAGTGAACTGGAAAATATGTGCAAGGAAACAGTCGTGGCCTATCTTGATGTACCATCCCAGCATTTTTCTGTGCGTGCTGAAGTGAACTACAGACATTTTGAGACAATGATGTGTGTCTCGGACGGAATTTGAACTGTCAGAATCCTCACCCATCGCCTCACTTCGCTGAGTGGTGACATTTTGAGTGGAGAAGAACATGATGTGCTCTTCAAGTGTGCCGTGTTTCTTCTGTTATTTATTTCAAAAGGGAAGTACAAAAAGCAGACATAAAATATGTATCAATTTAAGGTTCTTGATTTTTCTGTTTTAACCCTTTGAACGCCAGTAGCCTTAAGTAGCAGCAGGTTTAAAATTCATAAATTCCACATTGGTCCCGCAGAGTGCAGTCACGTGATTTGTATGGTTCTCAGAAAGCACAGAACTGATTTCCTCCTGCTGCGTTAGCTGTTTGGTTTTTAAGCTTTCTTTACGAAGTGAAATAAAAGCTGTGTGTGGAGACCACGTCTTTCTGTCGGTCCGTGGCGAAGTATCAGCAATAAGTCCTTTCGTCAGATTTTCATGAAATTCAATACAGAAGTTGTTTACAAACACTTTTCAAGCTAGCGTGGTGTTCAGAAAATCGGCTTCATGACAGTCATACTTTACTTAAGGACGCAAATCAATCTGAATGGTAACTTCCATATTTCTTGTAGGATTTGGGCGAGATGCAGGACAGAAGACTTCAACATAAAGCCGATTAGTAATAATTAATTCCGTAAAAGTCGTTCCAGTGAAAATCGTACTTTCCTTAAGGGCGTAAATGGATTTTTGTCAGTATTTACTTTTTTCTCCCTACTTTGATGAAAGTCAGTACAGGAGATCTACACAAAAGGTTATTTAGTGATGGCAAGTTACGTGGAAATCAGGTTAGAAAACTTTGAGTTGTGACATAAATTTGTATGTGTTCGCACTTTCTGCGTCGGTTACCTGACCTGGATTAAATTCACTGTAAGAGGTCTGAATATAACGCAACCGAGAGTTTGTGAATTCAGTAGCATTCAGCGTACGGAAGACCGTCGTTTTCTTACGGGCGTAAATGAAATTTAATTTATGTTTGTGCCGTAAAAGCCTTTTGATATTTAAAAATTAAAAGACGCCGCGGTAAATTTAGTGTACTGTACCACAAAGCACATCATTTGCACTCTGCTTATAGTGGGGACCTTGCGCGGTACGAAATGAACGCTTAAATGTAATGCAGGTCAAGCCTAGTTTTTGAAGCACTGACCCTGTAGTATTGAGGATGTGAGTGTGTCTTTAGAGTAACAGAAAAAGTTTCGGCTGTACCGCAAATCAGTATCCAGAAAAAGGCTGTAGAAATATAGTTTTCGTAACAGTTTGATTGATAAAGCTTGTGTGTTAATTAGTCTGCTTAATGAGTAGATTAACGTAGAAATACTAGAAATTAGTGGAAGGGCTGCAGGTAACCGGCTTCGATATACATCCTCCGTTGTTTGAATAGAATGCCTTTTACTTCAATGTACTCGTATTAACGTGCTCTGCATTACATGACTGGGATCCGTTTGTTAACGGTCCTTGGCGTATATCCACAGGAAGATATATATACATCCTCATTAGCATTCTGTGCGGATTTGCCTTTTTTACACTCTGTGCTTGTAGAGCTAACAGATTTCGTAGAAACTCCAATTATTTTGTTCTTAAAAGTGTCCTCTATGCTGTATGAATTTTAAAGAATCGTGTCGACGTTGAATCATTGGTTTCATGCTGTTTCGTTGTGCTGTATCAAACATGTTGGCTTATTTCTTACGTCAGGACTTCACAGGGTTGACTTAATGTGTACTAACACACACGGTGTGGAGTCTGAATATGGAAGGTGTACATTAACAATGGAATAGGCGGTATTCCGTGTTATTATAATCACAATTAATTGTGTATTTATTTGATTTTAGTCGCCAGTTGACTTTTTGTTTATTTTAAAGACGCTGTCAGTTACTCAGGTATACAGTCGAAGGGTTGATGATTGCTAGGTCTACATAATGGATTGCAGGGGACGTGAAATGATTGTGTGGTGACGTAATTTGAGGTACAATACCAGCATTTGTTTGTATGAACTGACGAAAACTAATAACATTATAAAGGCAACTTATATTTGGACTGAAATTTGAATCCAGTGAGACCATTTGCTACCCACACGACCACATAATGACTAAGGAACTGACGTTTGTCCTGCAGATTGAAATACATTGAATCGTAACGTTGGATATAAATCTGTGTAATTAAGTATAACAGAATATGCTGTTGATCCAAATATTTGTATAGTTATTTAATGTTATATGCTACATGTTCCGGCGTTTTGCCATCATCACGTACATCAAGTTACAAAAATACTCTGAAGAACATTAATCACGTCTAATTTCAATAACATAATCATTGAACTATCATTGAAACGACTGTTGCCATTGTTACGGCGTATTTTGTGGCTTGGTATACCTGGTGATGGCCATAAAATGCCGAAGCATGTAGCATAAAATGCTAAATAACCGTATAAATGGGTGTGATCGACGGTGTGTCCTTTTATTTTTAATTATATGCTTCACATCAGGCTGCACACACCAAAGTTCGAGTCTCAGTGTGTTCCATCCACCTTCACTTCTTACACAGCGTTTCCCTCTCTTACTGTTATGCTTCAGTTTTCATTTTCGAAATGATTTCCTTACATATATTTTGAGTGCACTTCTTGCCTCCCACTTCCGAGTTCAATGCACAGTCCGTAGCAACAGTAACCATTGACAGAACGAACAGCTCTTGTATCTGTTCCATGTTGTTACCTTCCACGTTTACCGACCGGCACGTTTGGTCTCATTTTGTTTGCCACGTTACAAGTGACAGTCCACAAGATCTTCCCTTAACTGTGATGATCTATTTGCCGAAGAGGGGTAAGCCCCAAGGGACGTGAAGGGAAAGAAATCAAATCGCCTTGACAGCAAAGTGAGTTTCTGATCAGTTATCAGTTAGTTACTTTTGAACCACTTGAGAGTGCACCATGAATTCTGCTCTGCGCGATGTGTAATCAACACTTCCTTCATCGCGTAATGGAACTTGTGGGTAGCAAATGTCGATTGGGATCGGAGCTGCAGTTTATGCACTGGCTGTGTGTACAGCAGTGTGTTAGGCGTCCTACAGAAGCATGGTACAACGCAATTAAAGGCAGGTTTGCTGGGGTGTGTTAGGTAACTAGGAGGATTGAATTACTCTAATGTATTATGGAAATCGAATGTCTGGGACAGCACAAAATCTGTAATAATGCGTTGGTGACCTAACACACACACACACATTTGCGTCTGTTTTGCGTTCAGAACAAAGAAAAATGGGTTTAATACATATTTATCACATACCCTGTATGTGCACAGTAATTCTGAAGACTTGTATTTAATTTTAAAGTTTATTTAATTAATTAACCCTTTGAAGCATGTCGTTTATGTAAATATGATTAAAATTTTAGTTTCTGTGTCCAAATACATTTTGTACCTGTTACATAGACCGCTTCGGTAATGTTGTTTAGGAAAATGGATTATCGTTATTCTGAGAAACATACGAAATCCATTAAAACCCTGTCTTTAAAATACAGAGTTTCTGCTGTTGAAGCATTTGATGCATGTATTTTTTCCACTGCGCTTTAAAGAACTAATGGAACATGTTTATGTGTACATGTGTGAGGAGAACATACCTACTTGCATCTTAACTAAAATGGCTGTATGATACATTAACAGGTTCAGTGCCGAGATTTTAAGAAATCAATAACTGTCTCCTTCATTTCGCGAATCTCCAAGAAATCCTTACCCTAGGAACACCCAGAAAGGTGATACCATTTTTAATGGTACTTTTAAAAGTAGAAAAGAATAATATGTCTTAACAAGATATCTCGTTCTCGGTACTGAAACTGCTAATAAAGCCAGCTTTTGAAGCAGAGTTGATAAGTGAAACAAGGAACTGTTGTGTAAAGAAGATGACAAGGATAGGTCGTCTTTGACATGGCAGAATATCTTCGGTCAGGTATGAGCGCCGATGGTTATATTGCTAGCTAAGTCACAACCTGGATGGCGCGCGAACTTTAGGAGTGGGGGGGAGGGGGGGCAGCTAACTTACGGATGCGTCCAGCTTTGGGAAAACCAAAAGAGAAAAAGATAAATGCACGAAATTGTAGGCTTTATGTACGAGTTCTTTTTTTACTTTAAAATATGAGCCACCAGATGAGCTTTCCTTTGGAACTTATGTAAGCTTTGTATTGGAAAAAGGGAAAACATGAAGACTCTCAGTAACACCGATACAATCGCAGATTTCCTTTGAAGGATTTCTATGCAATAGAAAAGTAGACTTCATCACTTAATTGCGAACTTCTTGCCTCTGTTTATTAGCTTCCGAAGTTTTGAATTTATTTCATATTTTATTTTACTCAGTTCATTTTGTTACATTGTATCTTGCCGTTTCTTACGTTTTTGTAAAGTTACTAATTCAAATTGTTTAGGCAACTTTTATTCCCCCCCCCTTCCCCCGAAGTCAGGTCGTAAGAGAATTATCCAGCATCTGTTTCCAGTTTGTAGCGTCAAGTTTGAAACTCGACAGAGAAAATGGCTGGAGGTCTCTGTTCTCACAGTACTTACATGGGCACGCTTTGTACGAGTACAGTTCTGTTAGCAAGACGTTTGAATATTACTGAATGGTCATTAATTTTGGTGATGGTTTGTCTTTGGGACGAAGGAAGTCAATTTCTTTTGTTTGTGTTTGTGCTGACTGTACAGGATAATTGCCAATTACAAAGAGAACACAAGTACAAATAAATAACACACAAACAGAAGGACTGGAAAATAAATCCAAAAGGAAAATAAAAAAGCAATATGTTTCAATTCAGTTAAGGATGTAAGTCAAAAAAGAAACAGGAAAAGGTTATACATGCATAATTATAATTATTATAATTCAAGACATGATACTGATATTTTAATAGACAAGTGTAACGTAATAGATATAAAACATGATTAATGTAAACAATTTTTTTTGTAAATGTATCAGTGTCCGTATGGAAAGTATAACATCTGATGCGCAGAAGCAAAGTTTCTTGCTTGAAGAGTGAGGATATAATATAAAACTATCTTGGAGCATCCAGGTAGAACTTCTAAGCTCTTTAGTGTCCAAAGCGGAAAGGCAGAATTTAAAACTTAGGTGAAGAAAGCAATCCCATTACAGGCCTGGACAGATCCTTAGGGCATTAGGAGTTTGAGGCTCCCAGGATTTCTAGACAGTCGGCACGTGGGGATAACAAGGTTGGCAACATTACGCGCCGCCTGCGTTTACCCCCTAGGAGATATCCCTGGTACTCATTTTTGCTACAGGCTTGAGTGACACATGTTAACAAAAAAAGAAAGCTGTCACTCAACCTGATGCATCATCTCACGTAAGGTATGCAGTTTCATGTAACCTAATTCACTAGTATAAATCTGATGGGCATGAGGAAATACACGATTTTAACAAATTTTTCAAACAACTGGATTATTCCCATGTGTTAGCATTAGTTGGCTTAACAGAATTCAAAACAACACACGCATATTCTAATTAGATTTAATTACAGTAATGTACGGGGGCGTCTTTCTCTTCGGATATAACGCCCTGTCACTAGGTAATCAGTTCCCAATATTTCAAGGGATTATGCTGCATTCATCTGTGAAGGTCTAGGCCAGAACTCTAGGCCCTTGAAGAGGGAAGTATTGTGTTCCATCGAAAGGTCGGGTGTCTGATTATACAGTGACACGGCGTCGTATCCCAGAACTGAGTCCTTAACCGCAGCGCTGTGATAACCTCAAGACTCGCAAGGCAGAATATAAACAGTAAAGGGAATAAAAGAAAATGTTATACTGAAAACTGGATACACTAACTTAACGCGTGTAGGAAATAAGTGGCAGACTTAATGAAAACAAAGTGTCTATTCAGTGAGTACTCTTACGCCTTCAGTGGAGTCAGTAAAGGTTGTACAGAATGGACAAAGTTTATAGATGTCAGCCAAACCGGTAATTATGTGTTGGAAGTGAAATAACTGTGCGCTTACTACTGTTGATTTTCAAGAAGCTGTATACTTCAGAATGCCAGTGCTGAAAATTCTACGCTGAGTAGTATCGTTTCTTCATATCCCAGTAACGGCGTTGGTTTAATTTTCCGTGGATTGCTTTTCGTCTTATCCTAGCAGAAGCTTTAGTCTTGCTTTCTCCAGAGCGATGTGTTTTCCTGGGATTTCGTAAAAAGAAGAGGATACGTATTTTCTTGGATTCTAACACACGTAGGCGCAACAAAGTTAAAAATTCTTTCAGTCTTCCTTCCGAACACGGACAGCTTTTGTATTTACACTTTTTCGCAAGAATATGCTTCCGAGATGCAACACGTAACGAACGGACAGGCATAGGGGCACGGTGAATTACATAGCCTACACGAGTATGTAGCTTACACATACACACACACGGAATAATAATGTTGCTACTTGCTTTATTGTAGGGGAAGAACACAATCACAAGTGTCCAGAAAATCAGTTGAACCTAAGAAAGTTGTCAGTAGGCTAAGGCATTTAGATTTGTAAGAAGTAAGGGCCGCTGTTGTTTATGCAGATAACGTGTTAGTGTTAAGGAAGTGGAATTTAGGGACCTACTTCGAGGTTCCAAAGATATTCCGCAGGTCAACTGCTGAATTGACGTTTTTATTTTTGACTTGCACAGTGATAATATAAAATGATAGTCACGTATTTCTTTAAAAAGTAGTGTAAATATTTTGTGTGCATGTCAGTGCCATTTAAATGTGTAAAAACTTAATAAATAATAAAAAACTCGGACGTTTCTACAAATTAAATAAAGCCGCCCGGACGTAAATTTTTGTGTCCAGAAAGGGGACATGTTCGGGGAAGGGAGGTGGTGTTGGTAGCTGTAACCTATGGTGAGCTGGAGTCAGGAGAACGGGAACACACGCCAAGTATCAGTGAGGAATCTTCTTGTAAAAGGACCCATCAGAAGAACGGGAAAGCGGGATGAAGATATCATTGAAATGGATATAAGGGGGACGCGTTTTGAAGACGGGAGGCGGATGCACTTTCTTCAGCATCGAGTTTATTGATGGCCTTCAGTGTCAGTCGGTTTTTCTTACTATTCTCTGGCTGTAATAACGGAGATTTACAACAAAATGTTAGGCCTATTTTATTATAGTTTTTATTAATTATACTTCGTATTGTTACGATTGTTGTTGTTGTTGTTGTTGTTGTTGTTGTTGTTGTTGTTGTTGTTACTGCTACAGTCACCTAGTTTATACGCTAAATATATGTAAGCCTCATGACATACTATATTGGCTATTGTGATGTAAGCCCTGAATTAATATGTTAGAATATACTTGACACGAAGTATTGTTCATTTCAGGCTGTGTCAGACCTGCTCCTGGGAGTGTTCTGCATGCCATTTACTCTGATAGGACAGGTTCTACGTAACTTCGTCTTCGGTGCCGTCATGTGCAAACTCATCTCTTTCTTTCAAGGTAAGTGAATTATTTCCCACATGTTACTAATTTCCAGTTTTTGTGTAAAGCATTTTCAAGTCATTACTGTGGTTTGTCCGTCCTATTAGAAGTTTATTTTCGAATATTCGCATTAGAATTTGTACGTCAGTTACATGTTTCGGCAGCGACTGCCGCCTTCAGACATAGCAGTAGCATGTCAAACAATGCGCGACAACCAGTAATATGCTCACCACACGGAGCACCTAACATCGGTCCTTCACCAGCTGATAACTAATAAACGCACATGCATGTGCGCAGAAATAATGTCAAAATTTTTCAGTGTTGCACCATTAAATCACAGAATGGAGAAGATTCAAAATATTGACAATACAATTTCCGAACTATAAGAGAAACCTTTCAGTTTGTTATCTCATCACCTCACTAAACGTGTGAACGAACCAGTGGAAATGATTATAATAATTACATACCGCTAGAACTCGTAACTAAAACAGTGATGTTCAACGACTTAAAATGTATCAGTTTTATTAATGCTGTGAACTTCCTGAAGACTGTAGATAGAATTTTATGTCATTTTATGTTTTTTAAGACAGGTGAATTGCAATTTGGCATTTATGCACATAACGTGACGCAAAAGTACGCAGTTTTCGCTCTTTTAACAAGCAGGTATTTATGTTACGCAATCAGATGTTCTAATTTCTGTAACTGTACAATCAGTCTGCAACGCAGGGCAGAGGGAGACATATACATGACTGCCATGGTCATTATATTGGATTCAGATCCCCGATAATGAATATATTAAAGAAAAGTAATGGAACTTTTAATGTTGGTTGTGTTATTGTAATTTGTATGTTACCTCAAGATTCGTTACTTTTCCGACGTTGTTACGTGCTTATTGCGTTTAATGAAGAGAACAGCGATATAATTGGGTTTTGGTGAAGTGTGCTTGCTGCCGCAGTTCTTTTACCAGTAGTACTGACGGCGGTGTGTTACAGAGGAGTGATTAGATAGGGAGTTATTTTGTATTTGTGTTCCCGCATAGTGTTTTTTTTTTAAACTTACTTAATCGTTTGTCGGTCACGGGAATGCTCCTGCCAGCATGACTTTGCTGATTGTTACTGTGCTTCTTATATGTGCTGTTGTGTGCAGTACCCAGATTTTTATTTAGCCTGCTTTTATTTAAAGAGTCAGGGGATTGTGAGAGTACAGTGTTATACTTTTGTGTCTGTCTTTTAATCCTGTCAAAGTATTTGATCGATATTCACAAAGTTTGGGACGAACGTCGTTGAAGGCCACGCCAAACTCACAATTTTTATTTCCTACATTCAGTAATAACAAAATTCGGACGTACACGCAAGGACATCTAGGTATGTAGATACGATATAATGATCCTATTTTTGCATGAAAATAGAGTAATTCCACTAACACGTTTAAAATATCTGACCTTGTAATGAAAACCTTGTAATATGATGAAAGGGAAACAGTAATATCCCGAAAAGTCTGGGATATTAAATACGGCGTATCTCAG
This sequence comes from Coptotermes formosanus, assembly GCA_013340265.1. Lineage (NCBI taxonomy): Eukaryota > Metazoa > Arthropoda > Insecta > Blattodea > Rhinotermitidae > Coptotermes > Coptotermes formosanus. The sequence continues at coordinate 255,323 of BLKM01000150.1, forward strand.
ACGATGGGCAGCGCAGCCCCTGTAATGACTAGCCTGCAGGCTGACAGCTGAGGATTCGTGGTTCAATTCCTGGCAGGAGTGAGAGATATTTGTCTTCTCAAAAGCGGTCAGACCGACTGTGGGGTACACCCAATCTCTTGTCCAATGTGTGGCAAGAGTAAAGGGGCCGAGGCATGATGCTGACATCTCACATTCATCTAGTTCAAACGGTAAGAATGAGTGAAGCTGTACGTCTACTGCTCCATATGCCTTCATGCCGTGCTCAGGGGAAAAATTTACTTTCCTTTGCAATGGACAGTGGCTAAATTAATTTTTTTAATGAAGGTAGTATCGTCGCAAAAGTCTAGACAAAAGTCTGACGGAAAATCATGACACTTTCATGGCGTATAAGTAGAGATGCTAGTGTAACTTAGACTAAGTTTGATGTATAAAGTCTAGTGTATAGTATATGTTACAGTAGTGTGCTGTGCCGCCATATATCTGCTTTTATTGCAGGCTGGTTTAAGGCACTATCCACGCTTACATTGTCCCCCATTTTCTTGGCAGTTCTCACCACTTTCTCCTCCTACGTCCTTCGCCTGTCTTTCCTTGCATTCGTTTCCTTGATTGTGATTTATGAATTTCCGCTTCATGCGCGGTGATTCCATTACTTTACGGCTTCCACAAGATTTTCTCTAATGTGACATTCTTAGTGAAGTAGCTCTCAGCGACTTCCTTTCAATGTGAGAAGCATAAATTAGCTTGCTTTTCGTTTGTTACCAGCCACCTTGTCATAACTGTTACCACGCCGAGAGTATCTTTAAATCTGTGGCCGCAGGACTTTTTGTTCACCACCGGAAAGTGAATGAAAGCTCATCGACTGATTCCCTTGATACAATCACAGCCGGTACAGGTTCTGTACTTACAAAATTGTTCGTCGTGTAAACTTAGTTTCTGATCGAACCTCGTACGTAAACTAAGACGGAGTGGTTACTGGACAAAGGAAAGGATATGAAACACCGAGTGCTGACTGAACATTCGTATATTGGATGAAATCTGTGCTCGATTGATCGACTTTCTTCCAAAATCCCTGAGACACCTTAGGCAAGATCGGGATTTCTGGATTTTCAGCGCTAACTGACACATAACTCATGAAAATGAAACCAGTTAAGGCAGCAACAGCGTGTGAAGACAAACGTGTCCTCCCATGAACTGCGTGGGTCCTTGGAGCCTTTAGTCTGCGCATGACGACGAAATGCACGCCCATCTGATTTTGTTTCCCACCGACGCTTTCTTTCACTTATACTGCGTCGACCAAGACGCTGAATTTTATTAAGAAGGTCCGGGTTCAGGACCTTATCCAGACTGTGGGTTGTCTTGATTTTCTTCTGTCCCTCCGTTCTTTTTCCAGTGTAACATGTCAGTTAGGCTACGAGAGCTTCTTTCCACTCACTTTCCAATTCGCTATTCATCAGCGTTGGCATTTGACTCTAATATTGTTTGGTATTCTGATATAATGAATTTATTATAAATAAATAAATAAATAAATAAACAAATACAATTACACGACGGGGTCAGTACACAAACCAGATGGAACAGGAGTTCACACAATCTGAACTTACTACATGAAGTAAGGTTTTATTATTCGAAAGTTCTGTACGATGCCATGCAAGGACAAAGGGAATAGTTGGTCCTATTTTCTTCGAGGACACAATCCGTTCTGCATGGCAAGTGGTGCAAATGTACCGCCAAGTTTTCGAGTGACTGCCTTCTATGCAATGGGTAAAACAGCCATGGAGTGAGCTTGTCACACCTCCATCTGCTGCCGAGGTTTAGAATTAGTGGAGGTGTACATCTACTTCCCCATATGCCCTTATGGCATTCGAAAAGAAAACCTTGACGTTTTAACAGAATGGCAACGTCAGTATAAACACATATACGTGTTCTTCCAACAGGATTCAGACAATCCGCGTAGAGCAAAGACTTCCGTAGACGTACCTTCGGGAACAAAAGTGTCAGTGTTGCTTTATTGGCAGTACGCTGGATGGACGCTACATTGTGTCGTTCTAATGTAAGACGAACAAGGAGTACAAAGCAAAAGGTTTACAGGCCCATTCCTGAGAAAAATGAAGAAGTTTAAAGAAAATTTCCCAAGGGAAGTTTAGTATACGAGTATATCCCAAGAAAACCTGCAACCTGTGAATATAAAATTTAAACCAAGGTGACATTAATGAGTTTGGAGCAACAAACATCATATCCAGCATCTGCTTTGATGTGGGTGTTTTGTTTGTAATATGTTTAGGCTGTGGGCTTCGATGTATTTAGGCTAGGACTATGAATTCCTGAGGGTATCGTTTGACGGCGCGGTCTCTGATATCCCTGCACTAGAGTTTCAAACATTTTTCGGAATTCTTGAAATTATGTAACTGCATGTATACTTATGCGTATATAAATACATACATGCACAGACACATACATACCTACCTACATGCATACACACATACATATAAATACATATATACTACATAAATAATTATGTATGTACGTATGTATGAGCGCGATCGCGCGGATGATGTACGCGTTGTTCGCCAGGTATCTCTCAAAATGAAGTACACTGTTGTTTTAACATCTCATACTGAAAACGTCACGATCCTTGATAGTGTAGTCATTATTGTGACTGGGCTACGACCCAGGCAAACGATGAACAGTGGTTCGATTCCCGATTGGAACAACAAAATCTGGTCAAATGATACTGACGTTTTTTCTCGTGGGGTAAAGAGACAGGGGCATGAAACTGAACTCTCAGCTTCAACTAATGCCCAGATTAAGAATGAGTGGCGGTATAAATCTACTCCCCCCTTGTGCCTTCATGGCGTGCATAGGAATACTTTGACTTTACTCCTATTTGTAGTATCATACATCCTTCATAAATTCATGCGGAACACTTGTAATTACGCGCGCGCGTGTGTGTGTGTGTATAAACACGTATTACATTAAAATTTAGTCACTTTCAGCTTTAATCGACAGCATAATGTAGGTATGTTAGAGCAACGGCGCATTTTAAATACTTGATTTTTTTTGTCTGCCGCAACAAACCAACTCGGGCATAGGCCGCGCCATTGTTGAGGTTCCTGGATCACACACAATTAGACACACACACACACACACACACACACACACACACACACCTGGCAGGGCTCTTCTGAACGACTTATCAGCCCATCGCAGAAGCCCCTACCTACACAGAACACGACAAACGTCCATGCCCTCAGCGGAATTCGAACCCCCTCTTCCAGCAATCAAGCGGCTTCAGACCTACATCCTAGACTACACGGCCAACGGGATGGGCAGATACTTATATAGGACATGCATAGCAGTGTGCTGCGATAAAAAAAACGCAGAATTATTCGTATATATCCTTATATTCATAGTCTTGCAAAGAAAGGGCGTGATATCTAATATAAATTTCAGTAACGTTTGGTTCGTCTGGCATGGAGTTCCATGGATCGCCATCAGATGGCAGGAAACAGAACTATGAGAACGGAGTTCCATAGATGTCCACTAGATGTCAGGAGACGCAAATAAACAGGCCTATGAAAATGCTTGCGAGTGTAATCACAAACTTTGAATGTGGTAACAGTCGACATTTTTGGTCTTACGATATTTATACTGTTACGGTAAATGATATGTATATGGAATCAAGCGTGAATGAAGGTAATACACCACCACGAAATTCCAGTGTTCTAAATGTGGTACTATTGGAATGCAGCAGCAGTTATATGCTGTAATTCGTATACAGCTGCACGTAACATAACACTACAACATTTCAGTGTCACAATACTGCAGCAATTGATGCACTCATTCCAATATAATGTGCCTAATGCTCTCATGCTATATAACTGCACATACTATAGCATTTCAGTGTGACAATGCTGCAGCAATTGATGCACTCATTCTACTTGTATTATAACACGCCTAATGCTCTCATGCTGTATAACTGCACATAATATAGCATTTCAGTGTGACAATGCTGCAGCAATTGATGCGCTCATTCTAATATAACATGCCTAATGCTCTCATGCTATCTATATAAAAATTCAGTAATGCGAAGGTATGTCACGCTTGGAGTTTCATGGGCCGCTGCCACATGGCAGGACAACTATGAGAATGTTCGAGTTTCGCAAACCGCCACTAGACGTCAGGAGACGTAAATACAGAGAACTGTGTTTTCTGCGCGGTACGATCTTAGCCTTAATATGATTAAGCTTTATTTACATGGTTTGTATGTATCTCGGAATAAACCGCGATTCTTTCCCCATACAGCATTAAATGACTCAATTTAAAACCCTGTCGGAGTGTGTTTATTGCGCGGTACGGACTGAGCCTGTAATATAATTCAGCTTTATTTACGTGTTTTTTACGGATTTCGGAACAAAAAACGACTACTTTCCTATGCAGCATTAACTAATCGATTTCTAAACCGAGACGGAGAGTGTTTACTGCGCGGTACGACCTTATCCTCTAATATATAATTCATCATAATCTCAGTCTTTAAATGGTTGATCACAAAGATATAAAATAGCAAAGAAATATCCGTAAACAATGTTCTCTTTGGTGCAACTTATGATCTAAGGTCGTGCCATTGCTCAGGCAGTTAGTCGCCCGCCTCCTAAGGCGGGGCACATGTTCGATCCCGGGTCAGTCCTCGTGGGATATGTGGTGGACAAAGTGGCACTGCGACAGGGTTTCCGCGAGTATTTCGGTCTTACCCAGGCAATTTCATTCCGTCGGTGCTCAATTACCAGGAATATTACAACAACAACAACAACAACAACAACAACAATAATAATAATAATAATAATAATAATAAGCATCATGCGGTTGCACAAGAAGCCTTAAGGTTGCGTTGCGTCCGTAACCTCTGCTGCGGGGTTCTTCTCCACAAAAAACTTAAATCATGGTATGGGGTTTTATGTTGTGGCTTTTCCTTCAAATGCTTCAACGTTTTGCCCTCAGCAAGCAGTAGGCCCATCTTATGTACACCGTAACGCTGTCAGTGTCTGTCACACTCCCACATTGAAGTTTCATGGACTGCCACCAAATGACAGGAAAAGAGAAGACATAGAATTTAGTTCTACGGACGCGCGGATGGTATGTAACAGACACGACTAATTGGGGTTGCCACTTTAACTACGTGAAGGTTCGCCGGCCACTAATACGACAGTATAATATATATACGTACACATTATTCGGGTTTTCACGATAACTGCGAGCACCACTACGATATTGTAATACACTGGCATATACATTCTTCAGGTTTCCACGGTAACTACTTAAATGTGCGTGCCTTGCCTGCCCGGATCGCGGGGTTTCCACAGTAACTGCTTACATGAAGTGTTCCTTGCCCCCACGAGTCGCGAGGTTTCAAATGTAACTAAGTAAATGGGTGTGTCTTCCCTGCTCGGGCCGTGGGGTTTCCACAGTAACTGCGTACATGAAGTGTGCCTTGCCCCCACGGGTTGCTGGGATTGCACGGTAAATACGTAAATGTGTATCCCTATACTGCCCGGGTCGCCGGGCACCAGCATACTAGTCACAAATATATTCCAGTACCTACTGTCCTTATTTGTCACTGTGATTACTCTTGTAAATGTCAAACAGGTCTGATTCCGCAGCCAGCCGTATGTAGTTGCCTAGCGACGATACAGCGGCGAACGTAATCTGTTTATGCATTAATTAAATTGTATATGGTCTGACAACCGACCGGCAGGTGTGAGGAACGCGGATATGTATGGGTTGTGTGTAGACGGTTAATGGAGCTTTCGGCTCTATAAAGGCGCTGGAATTTCGGCCAGGTAAGCGATTATTAATCTTGTGAAGGACTCTGCTACATAGCTGCAATTTAATGTAATTGTATGTATATACATACACACACACACACACACACACACACACACACACACACACACACACATATGCTGACACAAAATGTTGTCCTGTCGGTAACAGTTTCCGCACTGTCTAAAAAGCGTGTGTTGGTTCCGATCACGTGAACACTGTAATATTAGGTTCAAATCACACTCAGTGCGTAAATGCGTGTTCGCTCTGTGCGCAGTGGCAGACACTCTTTGTGAAGAAAAAGGACGGCATATGTGGAGCTCACGTCCATTCAACTGTGCGTGATAGAGTAACAGGGAGTATACTGTCAGTCGGATTTCCGCGAAATTCGATGTACGAGTTGGTTACATAATGTTGACCAGTAAGCCTAAGTTTTATGGAAATAGGCTCAGTGGTAGCCACACTTTGCTTAAGTGCGTAAACAAATGTCTATCCCTACCTTCCATGTACTTAAATTTAAGGGACAAAGTAGTAGGGTGCTACATTTGGAGCATAGCTTTCTGTGATGCTGAAACATCGGCGCTTCGGAAAGTATATCAGAGATACCTGGAAAATTTTGGGATGTGGTGCTGGAGAAGAACGGAGAAGAACATTTGGGCCGATCGTGTGAGAAATGAAGAAGTATTACAAAGAGTTAAGGAGGACAGGAGTATCCTACAGCAATAAAATGAAGAAAGGCTAACTGGATTGGTCACATCTTGCGTAGGAACTGCCTTCTGAAGCACGTTATTGAAGGAAAGATAGAGGGAAGGATAGCACTGACAGGAAGAAGAGGAATAAGGCGTAAGCAGCTACTGGATGACTTTAAGGAAAATAGAGGATACTGGAAATTGAAAGAGGAAGCACTAGAGCGCACCCTGTGGAGAACTCGCTTTAGCAGAGGCTACGGACCTGTCGTAAGACAGACTACAGGATGAGTGACCTTCAATGTTTCTGGGCAGATTTTGGTGAAATGCGCCACAGAACTTCTTTATTACTTTCGTTAAATGATAGTGAGTTTCGTGAAAATCGGTTTAGTAAAGCTGTACTTCACATAAGGATGTTAAAGGAAATGTTCTTTATTTTGTAAAAATTCTGGTTCAGTTTAGACAAAATTCGGTTCAGCAGAGTTACAGGAATGTTTACTGAGTGATTGTGAATTTTACGAAAATCGGAGGAGGTAAGGCCGTACATTTCTCTTAGGCGTAAATGAAATTCCAAGTACATTCACCGTGACGCTTGTTACAGTTGGAAAGTAGGAAACGTCTTGGTATTGTCTGCAGTGTGGCGGAGTACACCATTTGGAATCGTAACGTTGTCTTGTGTAGACAGAGACGTTGTTAATTCTGAATTAAAACGAGCCAGATGGCCCAGTATAGGATGAAGAGAAGTAAAGAAGAAAAAACTGTTGCATTAGCCTTTTAAAGCGTAGCCCATACTCTACGTACCACCAGGTTTAACATCCAAACATTCTACATGGTGTTCACATTGCTTTTGTCTGTTTTGTACGGATCTCAGAACAAAGAACGACTTCTACCTTATAAGACCATTAACAGATTCGTTTTGTATAACCGACGTGGACAGTGTTTACTGCGCTGTAGGCCCGAGTCCTTGTATAAAACAGATACGTTTCGTTTTCAAGGGTTAATGCCGATTATAACATATGACTTCTCTTCATTCCCTCTCCCTCTTCTCCGATAACAAATTTGTAGCTGCGGCGACTATATTCACTTGTGTAGCTGGCGCGAAATTATCTAATGATCGAGTCTGGTTTTATTTACACGGCAAGCCTTTATGTTGCATCGGGAAGTTCGGTTTTAAAGGACTGTACAAGCAGGATAACTTTCGTAAGTTGGATACACAATAAATTTAGAGGCACTGCTAACCTCATCAGTTTTAAAGTATGTGAGGTACATTAGCAAAATCTATCAAACAGATGCTATGCTGTAGAGAGGAAGTGAATTGTATAAGACGAGGCGGGCAGAAAGGAGCAGCTGTAGACTGAACAAGTAGAGGTGTATAATTCCCTTATTAATACATACACATCTGATCCAAAACTTACATTATTTAATAAATATTCAACAAAATGTGCGTGGTAATTTTATTTATACTTTATTGTGGATCGTGCCCCTGTCTCACTGTCATTGTTCAGTGTTTAGTTTCGGATTTAAAACATATAAAAAAATGATATTTATGGTTCTCACAGCGGTAAATACGAAATTGGCGCGTTGAGTTGTGACGCCGTGCGCGCTTGAAGATGGGACCGATAGGTTTCAACATTAATTTTTAGCATACCAGGATCCATGGTATACAAAAGCCTACATTTCAACTCTTTGACCTTTGTGCATCTTTTTGTTGTGTACATGGATTGCTAATTCGGTTTTATGAAGTGTTACTTTAACCTTTTAAAGCCTAGCGGTAACTTTACGTACCACCAAGTTTAACATTAAAAAATTCTACGTGGTGCCCACATTGCGTTTATGTGTTTTGTACGGATCTCAGAACAAACAGCAACTTTTGCCTTATAAAACATTAAGAGACTGCTTTTTATAACCGAAGTGGGGAGTGTTTACAGCGCGGTACGCCCTGAGTCCTTATGTAAAACAGATACGCTTCGTATTTAAAGGGTTAATGTGATTCCCTGAGGATGATCCCATAAGGGATGGGAACATGCCGCGGTGGCGCAGTTGGTTGAGGCACTGTGCTATAAACCGGCAGGTCGCGGGTTCGATTCCCGATGGTGTCAGTGGAATTTTTCATTGGCATAATCCTGTCGGTCGCACTATGGCCCTGGGGTCGACTCAGCCTCTAACAGAAATGAGTACCGGGAATATTTCCTGGGGGGTAAAGGCGGCCGGTGCGCAGGGCTGACAACCTTACCACCTTCATGTGCCGATTGTCTAGAAATCTGGGAGCCTCAACCTCCTGGAAGCCTGTGGGCCTGTCCAGGCCTGTAGTAGGACTGCTTCACCTTTTTTTTTTTACCTTTTAACATGCAGAGTTTTCAATGTGATATTGTAATACGAAATACCTGAGAACAATATAGTGCATTTTGTTGGACTGAGTGTTCTGAGTTGACGAAGCGAATAGTTTCACAATTTTGCGGAAACGCCTAAAAAATGGAAGGCTAACGCAATTGGTCACATCGTGCGTAGGAGGTGACACGCTATTAGAGGAAAGATAGACGGAAGGCTGGAAGTGATAGGAAGGCGACGGAGAAGACGTAATCAGCTACAGTAAGACGACGAAGACGACTAATCAGCTACTGTATGACCTTAAGGAAACGAGAGGATACTGTAAATTGAAAGAGGAAGTGCCAGATCTCTCTCTGTGGAAAACTCGCATTGGAAGAAGCTGTGGAGTTGTAAGAGAGGATACAGAAGTGATGAATGTTTGTGACAGATGTATAATGTTTCATCGCCAGTGAGTGTGGTACGTTACACTCTACTTCAGTGTTCCAAATTATTTCATGTATAGTCGGAGTTCACTTTCAAAGAAAAATGAGAAGTATTGAAAGAGATAAAATTAATATTTCTAAGAAACCAGCTGAGATGCTGGCTTGAAATGTCATAGGAGACAGGTATAAAATGACGACTTCACCAACACCTGTCATCTTTACTAACTTGCGTTTCGTTCAGCGAAGCTGTCAGTAGCTCAGGCTGTGGAAGGGTAGTGTGATTAATGCACAATGAATAGGCAAGGATGTTGGAGGAAGCTGCTGTGGCAAAATTGGAAGTGCTGTCTAGGAATTTTTCTGGAGGTATTGAGGAAAACTACGGAAATTCTCAGTCAGGATATCCGGTCTCCGAACCGAACGCACAGTAATGGCGTGACTAATAAACAGCGGGAAAGGCTGTGGGACAGAGCGGGTGTACCTTAATTTAAGACACTGACTCGGCACTTTTATGGACGGACTGAGTAAAACTACGTAGAATATCACTTGGGATAGCCGACTTCAGAGTATAGATTCGACAACCAGACATTTGGAAGAAGAAGGAGGATTTGTAACTACTCTGACCAGACGGCAGGTGGAAGGAGGAAAGTAATATTTTAGGATAGGTCAGGGCGTATTTGTCTTTAAACTTTATATTCTGTTCAAACATTATAGTCTGTTGATCTCATCCAGTGTTATACGTACTTCACGACGACCTTTGCAGTTACCTGAGTCGGCTTTCTTTTGGACCATCTTTAAATAATCCACAATTTGAGCCCAAGCATAAGCTGTTCTTGTTTGACGTAAGCGTGAACATACCTTTTTAAAAGTGTTGTGATGTGTGGTATCAGAAACGGAGTTATTCTGGTGCTGAACGAACAAACGATTTCACTACGTGTACAGCGAATCGATTGGTGACACAGAGATGCAGCTTCTGGCCTTTTACGTCGTGTGGGAGTGAGGTGTCTTCCTACGCGCTGGATTTGCCCAGGGTTTTATTCATGTGGAGTGCATCAATGTCGGGCGAAGAAGAGGGAGAAATGTTCAAAGCTCTATATCATGTATGACGAGTTAATAAATGAAAGTATTCTTTCATACAGAATTGGCTTATTTATTTTCCTCTTCACGTCGTGCATTAGACAGTATTGCGTGGTTTCCCTTCGTCAACAGTCTTACTCTTCAACATCTCATGTTTGTTTTCTCCTTTGTAAATATTCCATTATTCTTTCTGATGTCATTCTTGGAAATTTTTAGATGTACAGAATACTTAAGTTGTTTGGTGGTGTGCTGTATATATAAAAGGTAAAGTTTCACCCTATAACAGGCCCTGAGGGTCCATGAGGGGGAGTAGAAGTAGGGGAGACCGGGTTTAGTTGTCACACTTTTCAGTTCTTAATTTTGTACAATTTTCATACAAATGATACGAAAAAGAAAATGGTACTGGTGGCACGTAGCTTTCTTAGACTGTGCAAGAAAATATAATGAAGAAGTTATTTCAATAACTAATCCAAGAAAAAGGAACTTTTTCTAACCTCTGCAGGTCTGCCAACTTGCCCCATATATGGGGTTGGTTGGCATATATCATGGGGTAGGTTGGCACATAGTAGAGCCTCATTTATTATTGTTGTCAAAAATATTCTGGGGCAGCATAAGTGACGCTAAAATACAAAAACACTAATCACCAACAAATGCACAAAGAGAGTTTTGTCATCAATCGTAACACACTCCTACATGTTTCGACCCTGCTGGGTCATCTTCAGGGAGAACTTTTTTGTTATCGTTACACTAAGGTTGCACTTTATAGTTGAGAATGTGCTGTTTACTGTGTACTGCGTTGTTTTTGGAGGCGCGAACTCTCCGCCGTCCCGCCCTGCACTGCACATTAGTGCAACCTTAGTGTAACGATAACAAAAAAGTTCTCCCTGAAGATGACCCAGCGGGGTTGAAACACGTAGGAGTCTGTTACGATTGATGACAAAACTCTCTTTGTGCATTTGTTGGTGATTAGTGCTTTTGTATAATGTAGTGCACGGACATGGAACACATTAAATTCGACGGTAAAATATTTAACTGCTAACAACATACTGAAACTGACTTACAATCCGTACAAGACTGAGGACAAACATTACAAATTACATTGGAAAAGGAAACGCAGTACAGAAATATACGCCCACAAAATTTCAGAAATGTTCATCTGATACATCTGACTTGCTGTTGGGACAAATATACCCCAGGAAACGCCAGCTGTGCATTTTTCATGGGCCCACATTTGGTACTGGGTGCATTGAACCCATACTTCCCGGGTACACTATTTGAGCATCTGTCCATGCAAACCAAACAAAATGTTTCCCCACCATTTTTGTCTCAGCAGTCTGTCTGAATTTTCCTCGTTATTTTCTTGTTCTTAAAATCTCTTCCACTGTTAAAAAAGGCGCATCTTGCTTCGCTTGTCATGTGTTTTTCCTTTTGTCACTTGTCTCGATTTCTGCATATTTCGCAAGGCTGCTGTCACCGGCGTATCAGTCAGGATTGCTGTACCTCTTTTCTTTCTAGTAGCGTTTGCTCTTGCTTTTCTGTCTGAAGCTTTAGGAAAAGGACAGATAAGTTCATATCCCTCCAGTCTTCCAGGATATTGATATTTAATACCGCTGCGTACTCAAATGAAAACTTTCTCCCTCCTTTGCAGGCAAGCCATAGTAGATGTCTGATGCCCTTTACAATTAATTCTCTGAGTTTTCTTAATCAACATCACTGAACATACGCGCAGAAATTACACTCATCCTATTTTTAAAAATTAATGAGAAATGTGGTGAAAGATATAAGAACATTTTATTTTATGTAACGACCCATTTATCAAAAATAAAACTACGGAACACTTTTGGTTTGTTTCCGTGTTCACTTTCACAATACACCTGAACTCAACTGGGAGTTTTCTTGTACCCAATACTGAAGGTCGGATTCTGTGAAATTCCCGTATATAATCCTCAAAAGCTCTGCTGCAGTATCTCGTTGGAGAGAAACGGGATTCCAAAATCTCTTGCTACATTTCTAATCGACCTGTTTTCTATTCTGGCTGACCTAACGGCTCGTAGAACTGTGTCTGGGGCAATGTTTGTCATTTCAGGTTTCCTTTTGCACGATCTTGGCATAGTTATATTTCCTAAAACAAAATTGAAATGACGAAAGTAATAAGAAGCGTACAAAATGCTGCACTGTTGACCGCGGGTTAAGTTGGCACAGTGAACCAACTTGCCCCGTAGCAAATGTGCCAACGAAACCCAACAGGAACTTTCAGTTTTGAGGTCAGTTTCCTCTGAGATTAAATGCACAAAAAACACTTTTTTTTTTGGTGGTGAAGGGCCCCGCAGGAGACGGTACGGACGCACCGCAGCCTTGAGGCTTCTTGTGCAACCCTGTTATGAAGATGACGATGATGATGATTATTTTTTATCCATTTCGTAGTAATGGAGCACCGGTGGAATGAAATTGACAGGGGAAAACCGAAGTACTCGGGGGAAAAAACCTGTCCCAGTGCCACTTTGTCCACCGCAAATCCCACATGGACTGACCCCGGGATCGAACCCGGACCTCCGCGGCGGGAGGCCGGCGGCTAACCGCATGAGCCATGGCACGGCCAAGAAACACGGTTACTTATCAGTCACATTGTCATATATATACTACGTAACTACATACCTTTGGTACAGATAAAGCCCTATCAGCCTTCTCAATAATACGTATTTACTAAACTGTCGTAAAATCACCCGGCGCTCTGCAAAACACGCACAACGAAATTTTGCTGCCGGTGCAGCTGTCAGCACACTGCCAAGTAACTTCCGTCCAATGAAAGATGTAGCTCTTCTTACTGCCACACAGGTGTTGCGCTCTTACAAAGCCGAGGCGAGATATTAATGTTGTGCCAACTTATCCGTGTAGCCAACTAAACCCGCTCTCCCCTATTAGCTCTACCCGTTCGTGAGCCTCGGCACGAGGAGGGGATGGGATGGCTAGCCCCACGCCCCGACCGCTTTACCCCTGGGAAAGAGACCGCGTACCCATTTTACGGGAGGCTGGGTGGGCCCCAGGGCCGGTCTGGACGGCTGCGGAAAATCTGGCCTCCACCGGGATTCGATCACCGGACCGTCCAGCCCGTAGTGAGTCGCTATACCGACTGCGCTATCCCGGCCCACTGTGCTGTATACCTCTCATATATTTTGCTTATTTTTTGCTACAACCGTTCGGGATTAGCTTACTGTGTGTATGTTCTGAAATTGCAATCATTTCTGTCAATATTCCAATGTATTACTTTGTGTTCATTACTTGGACAGTGTATTAGAATGTACAAAAATTTTATGTTCGTTAGGATGGTAGAACTGTTGCGCTGAACGTAATGTTCGAGTGGAAGCAGTCTTGCTTCGTGTTTAAGAAGGCCTGTGTTTAAATATCGGCCCGGCAACTGCCCAACTTGAGAGGCATTTTGTGGTTTTCTTATTCCCTTAAGATAAAGTCGTCTATTGCAGCATGTTAGACCGTTATTCAGTAACGCCATATATTCTGAAATGTGCTATTCAGTGAGTTATACGTTAGTTAATCGGAGTTACGGAAACGTTTGTTGAATACACCAAGAATGTATAATAATAACCTTGCAGCTTTACCTGGGGGCGGACGCTTGACCAGTACGTGCTGCCCTCATTTCAGATACGTTATTGGCAAATTATCAGTTGCGTGTAGAAAAGTTCCATGCTTCATCTTCAGTGATTTTTTTTCTTACGCAGGTATGAAAATTTTAAGTTACGGAAATATGAGTATAATTTTAAAGTGGATGTCTCTGGTTTAAATATATCCGTTTTCATCAGACCATTCGTAAGAATATATTTCTTTATGCAGAAATTGCCGAGGAAAGTAGAAAGAACTTTGTGAGTGATATTGATTTATACGTTTTGTATTTTTTTAGTTGAACAACACAGTAATTGTTTCATGAAGTGAATGTTGGGTAACTTAGTAGAAAGTTAGTTAACTAGCTATGCATATAAGCGCGTATAAAATAATATATATGTATTTATTTATATGTGCTTTCGTATTTCTCTATGTGGAGTCTAAAAACATCAGATAATTTCCATAATACTAACAAACGTTACCACAAATGCTACGTTTCGGAACGTAGGAATACCATCTTACGAATTTCTGAGGTTTTCTGGCGTATAGGGAAAAATTAAGCACTTCAAGGAAAACGTCTGTGTTTCTCAACTACGGAGAAAGCCTTTTGAATTACCTACCAGTTACGGTTGGCAACGGAAAAAAGAATTCTTAATCTTTGTAGTAGTGTAGCGAGGAATCCAAACGTTTTAACGTCCCGTGACACTTGTGACGGAATATCTGTGCGTAGACAGGAAGGTTAAAAGGAAGTGACTGCGAAGCACACATAGTAGTGACCGTCTACAAAATATCTCATTCAGTTTAACCCTTTAAAGACGAAGCGTATCTGTTTTACGTAAGGACTCAGCGCGTACCGCGCTGTAAACACTCCACGTCGGTTATAAAAACCAGTCTCTTAATATTTTATAAGGCAGAAGTAGCTGTTTGTTCTGAGATCCACACAAAACACATAAACGCAATGTGGGCACCACGTAGAATTTTTTAATGTTTTAAACCTGGTGGTATGTAAAGTTACCGCTAGGCTTTAAAAGGTTAATGCGAAAATAGTACCATCACACGCACGGTTTCGAAGTAGAGGGTCTGATTTTTTATAGTAATATTCGCCTTCACGTTATTTTGTTGCATATAGCCTACATGTACATGTAAGTCCACTGTTGCGAAGCTGTTCACACTACAGATTTCGCTATTAATGAAGCTGCAGATTACGAGATGTGAGGATATCGCAGAGCTGCTGAAGAAAATTGTGGTCTTCTTGGATGTGACGCCGTGTACTATGGTTAGACTATTAGGCGAGGTTAAAGTAAAAAGTTTTAACTGAGTGTTACGAATGATTCACCGAATATGAACCACACTTAGTTTTTGCGTGAATGTGTCTTTGATTTATTGGAGTCGTTGTTCTAAAATGTAAGTATGTAATGTTGTTGAAGCATTTAGTACCTATTTTTAAATCCCGCGATGCTTTCTAGTAAGGACTCGTGAACGCTACAGGCAGCTAGGAGCAGAAATCACAGCCTGCTTTCCTTTCATATGTTTCTATTTCGAAATATCATTTACTTCTCTTATTGCTGGTTTTATTTTTACGAAGAATTCATTACTTGCCTGTAAATTCTGTAGACGTTAGATCTGTGGGATATACCAAAAGCCCTTGTTTTACGCCGTATTTGTGTTACTGGAAAAGTGGGCATAAATAAAAAAGGCGTAAATAAAAAATATCTCCATGAGAGATAATGGGATGAATAGGGTTTAGCGTAATAGAGCGCAGTGTGAAAGTGAAAATGAGAGAGTGTAAATTAAGAAGTGGTATAAATTGGCAAGGGCCGGTAGAACTGAAGGGCGTAAAACAAGTGGTACGTAAAACAAAGTCTGTGCGTAAAGTAAAAAATTTGCGTTGACACCGTGTTTTTACTGTAGACATTATCTCGTGTGCAATAGGTAGGTCTGTTTTTTATTGACCTTTTTTCCAAATTTCACGTGCCGAAGTCCATTGATTTGTTTAGTACCGCCACCATACCGAAAACTAATGAAAATATCCGTAAGGTCGCCATTTTTTTATTTTTCATTGCAAAACAAAAGTCCTCATCAAATGCGTCGCCTCAGTCTTGCAGTTTCACGGGTTGGCCGTGTTGTTCCTGATTGCACAAGATTAAGCAGTGCAGCTTTTAGGTCTCCAGTGGCTTAATATTCGTACCAGTTTTCGTGAAAACTTGATCAGCATGTTCAAAAGTTGAAATGGATGGATGCGTTCTTCCACACACACACACACACACACACACACACACACACACACACACACACGAGATCATGGTAAAATCAAAAACCTGCAGCTTTCTGTTTTGCTAAGTACTGTAGGCTAAATGAACCCATTTAAGTATTGTAGTTTCTGCTGTGTATCGAGTGCGTGGTACAGGAAGTGCGTGCAAGAACTTAGTAGGTAAATTTAGTACTGTCCATGTTCCTTGCAGTAAGATAATTGTACAATGTTTCTTCCATAAACTGCACAACAGTTAGATACAAAAGAATACAATCATGTAGTAAATCTCCTTCATATTTCGGACTTTTTCGGCCATCTTCAGGGAGGTTTCCGAATACAAGATATGCAATCGTATAGGAAACCCTCTACACGTTTCGGCCTTCTTCGGCCACCTTAAAGGAGGTACGCTTATACGAAAGTATACAATCATACAGCAAAACTCCTGCATGTTTCGGCCTTTTTTGGCCGTCTTCAGGCAGGTATTGGAATATATCATTGAAGATGGCCGAAAAAGGCCGAAACATGTAGGAGGTTTGCTTTATGATTGTATGTTGTTGTGTGTAACTGTTGTGCTTTTGTTAGAACGCACATTGTAAAATTAAAAGTAAATGAGAATGTTGGAGGATTACACTGATGTGGACCTTACGAAGTTTGATCACGTGGATAGGAGGTAGCTGGAGAGTAGATCAGATACTGTCAAACGTTGATAGTAACCATGCAGGAGATTGGTATTCTGCTGCTAGAGTTTGCTGGTTTTGTACGTGGAGGCAGATGCCGATCATGGAACCGCGATCTCTTAAGAGGCTGTATAACATAGACACAGCTGTAACAAGACAGTTTTGCGGCTGTCCGTGCTGCTGGGAACCTGGGTTGTTGTACGCGAGTCTCACTGTGGTTTGTGTAATCCTACGTAGAACAACATCTGCTGTTTCTCTCATTAAGAGTTTATAAAACCTCTGACACAGAAGATCCAGGCTTCAACTAGTCTTCAGCTACTAGAGAGTGTAAAAATGTGGACAAGGAAAAATTTTGTATACGAATAATGTGTGTATATGTCTATGTATTTGTATAATGTAAAAGTGGTAAGGCCGTCCCTTTACATGCCGGGCAGGCACAACGGGGAGCGAGAGGTATAGCTCTACCCATTCTCGATCCTGGTTCTAAAAAGCGCTAGGTGGTCAGCGCCACGCCCCGGCTGCTTTACCCGCGGGAAGGATACTCGGTTCCCATAGTACAGGAGGCTGGGTGGACCTGGGGGCCGGTCTGGATGTTTCCAGAAAATCTCACTTCCCACCGTCTTTCGAACCCCGTACCTTCGAGCCCGTAGCGACAGCCTTATATGTGTGTGTGTGTGTGTGTGTGTGTGTGTGTGTGTGTGTGTGTGTGTGTGTGTGTGTGAGTGTGTGTGTGTGTGTGTGTGTGTGTGTGTGAGCGTGTGTGTGAGTGTGTGTGTGTGAGTGTGCGTATGTGTGAGTGTGTGTGTGTGTGAGTGTGTGTGTGTGTGAGTGTGTATGTGTGTGAGTGTGTGTGTGAGTGTGAGTGTGTGTGTGTATATATAGGCCTATATTGTAACAATCCGCTAGGATTTGCCTAAACATTAGGCATGATTTTCTTTTGCACTAAATAAATCTTTCTTTTGGGAACACACTCAAATGCACGTGAAGTATTATTTAATGTGCCGTCAATTCTTATATTCCGTCTTCTGTATTCGAAGTTGGTATTGTCAGATTGACTGTGACAGTGAACAAACGCAGACTCAGGAGAGGTATTATGCTGAGTTTCTACTAGCATAATGTATTCGTGTGGTGTTCCTATCTGACAAGGCATGCTGCTGGGGTATGTTTTTCTTCTTTTTTTCCCTCAAACTTCACTCCAAAGCACGAAATGTGTTTGGAATATGGACAGTGATCGATTGCTTGCAGGGCGGCGGTGGTTTCTGTTACGCGCCACCTCCCACACAATCAGCTGTTATTCTAACGTCGCGACGTGCTTCGCTTCGCGTACTTCATCAAATAGGCTTACTGATTCGCTTTCTTTTGATGCACACCCGAACGTAAACTTATAAAGTCGTTACCTCTGTAAGTATTCTCGTAAACTTTGTACTTGTGTATTTATTTGTTGTTTATTTAATGATGCTGCCCGTAACTCAGAGTATATGTTACTATGTGATTTGATGACTGTGAATGAAGAATGAGAAAGGATGTGAAAGGAAGTGGCGTTGGCGTAATTTAAGTTGTTGTTTCCCAGAATTTCCTTGCAGATACTGAGAAAATCTGCTAGAAACCACAGTTGTTATATTCGCGGTCCCTTTCAAAACTTTGAGCATTAAACTTCCCGCATACAATTCAGCAGCGTTACAGCTTGAGACAGATCTTAACAATAAAACAAGAGAGAATATCGACCTCAGTTGTAAGTTTATATATTTTTAATTTCTTATGTATGCAACTTGATGGTGGCTGGTTAAATTGCCGAAACATGTAGCTGGATTTATATCTTAATATAAATATAAGTTGTGTTCGACGGACATATAGCTGATTTATCGTTAATATTTACAACACAGCGGAATGAGACACCTTACGATTGCGTCAAGTCGCTGTGTTCTCGCCTCCTTAAGCTTCTATTTTACTCAAAAGTTTTGCAGTGCTCATTGTTGTCATACAAATTGGTGGTTTGAAGTTTTTATCCCAGAATTTAATTTGAAGAACTCAGTTTAAACGCGAAGAAATAACGCTTGTTGTTGAATAGGTAATGGATTTGAAAAATATCTAAGAACTAGATGTAAAAAAATTCAAAGACAGCCGCCAAAGAGAAAAACTGACAGAAGAGAAATCTAGCTAGGGAGACTCACTCATGGAACATCTTCCGTAGAGTGCAGTTCGTTAGGCTAAGATTCCATTTCCAGATCTGAAGAATATTGACAACAGGAAGGAAATGTTTGATCTTACTCTTTTCCAGAAGGCCACTTTGCAAAGAAGTTATTGTTGAACAGCACTAACATTAGAAGTGCGTCTAATTTTAATGTATCTCTACACAGTAGTTTGAAACTTGGCTCTGTTCGAGTTTTCAGATGACCGATTTCTGGCTGTTCACTATAGTAATCTACACGTTTTCTGTCAAAACAAGACCAACGAAAACAACAGTGAATCTCGACTGGGACACCGAGTGTCTTCGATTAGGTTTTTTGTTCCTTTTCTCAGGCAGGCGTCAACACGGTTCCTTAAATTAGGCCAAAACTGCTTCGTTCCTCATGGTGTCAACTTCCTCATTGTCACCGCTTGACCTATGCAATATAAAACACGTACAGAGTTGCTGAATTAGTTACATACAAGTCCCCTACAGCATAGGGAGTCATAAACGTGACTCTAATCCTGGTGCATTTCTAGACAGACACACGTGCCATTCCCCGGATACGACAATAAATTGCAGTGCGTTGGTGTTACAGCCAGTGCACATTTCCGTTATATTTTGCTGCACTCATTACATACCATTATCTGTGCTGCGTATTTTATGACATGATTGTTAAACTCAGCGATTTACAACCTGATATATTCAGTGAAACCTCCCCTAACGGAATATCAATGAATGGAAATTTTTTCCTTTGGTGGAAGGTTCCGTTTATTACTGATACTTGAAGTGCGGCTCATCGGAATTCTATATCATGACAATAAAAGTATTCGTTAAATACATTTTTACATTATGCAAAGGCTCCGTGTAAGACATTTTTCACTTTATTTATGACAAAGAAATGTCTTTTATTAATCTATCTGTTAATTTGGTAATTGATTGGTTTAGAAATGCGTCGGCTGCTCTTATATGATGCTATCTACTGACTGTCTGTTGTCAGAGGTTACCTTAAACCTATCCACCACACCATTAAATTTTATACAGGACGTGGAGGTAAAATCCATAGTGTCTATCTTTGTGACACAGCCCTGGGTAAATATAAAATATGAGACTGGGTTTGCCCCGCGCCAGTCTGGACCGGGTGATGGGGAGGAAATTTCTTGCCTCGTTGACAGTCAAACTCCTGTCCTCAATCCGGTGGAGTCAGATATACAAAGAGAGAGGAGTACAGAAAGATAGGCGGCTAAGTTATGCGAGACACGTGTTATTTCTGCTGGCAGAATATTGCCTAGAAATAAAAGTTGGTCTCGGACACTAGCATAATAAAAGAAGAGTTAATACTCGTACGGAACTGCAGGAAAGGTCACAATTACTGGTTCCTTTTACGAACACCCAGCGGCTTGCTGTTCCATATGCCCCGACCTGTGCTAAAATGGAGCTGCTTTTGCGTTACACAGTTAATTAAAACAGCACAGGTAAAAATGTGGAAAACCGTCAAATTCGTTTCAGCTTTGCTTCGAACAAATCGATTCTTATGCAATTACTGCCTCTTTATCAGCTTAAAATTTTACGTGGCATCTACTGAGGTGGGAATTTACGTACACAAAAGGAGGCGGTTTGTCATTAACTACATGTGTTTAGCTTTCTCACGCCGTTCCCATGGAAACACTTAAAATTCGCGTATGTAACCTTTTAAAACCTAGCGGTTATTTTCTGTACCATCAGGTTTAGCATTCAAATTCGACATTGTGCCTGCAGCGTGCCTTTCGTGTTTTGTATGTATCTCAGAATAAACAGCAACTTTTCGCCTATATAGGATTCACTGCTTGGTTTTCATAACCTAGAGAGTGTCTACTGCGCGGTACGGATTGAGTCCTTATATAAAACAGACAAGTTTGGTCCTTAAATGGTTAACGTGAGTGTTATTTCTGTATTAAAAACGTTATGTGAAGGAAGTAGGTATAACCTGCTTCACTGTTTTAACATAATACAGATGAAAAGGGGGGAAGGAATGGGGAGACGTACGAAAGAAATAAATAAAATGCAGGAAGGTGTAAGGGATAAAGATGAAAAAGAGATGATCCCACATTGACTTTAAGCAAAATGTTTCCAGTTATGATAGGTCAAAATTAGGAAGCAGGCGATTCACATTCGAAGTGATTGTAGAGGTAGATTGTACACTACAAGACTACGTGAAACCTGTAGTACCTTGCGTTACGGTAGGACAGTGTACTGTCAGGTTTCAAGCCTCAGAAGCAGCGGTCTGGAGCATGGTCCTTACAGCAGCGTGTACTTGCACAGGACATGTGTAAGCTTCTACAGTTGGAGTTAGCTTATCTGAATAACACCTGACTGTTTTTGCCAACGGTTTTAACCAAACGATGTTTGAAGAAGTGCAGTGCTTTCACACGCGCGAAGCAGCTGGTTGCAGTGAGTTTTAAGCGCCTGCGCAAGATGGCGAAGAGCGGCTCTTAGCTTCGTCGTGTCTGTCTGTCTGTTCGCATGAAATAACTCAGCTCTCATTGGACGGATTACTATGAAATTTTATATTCGAATATTTTTCGAAAATATATAGCAAAGTTCTAAGCGTCATTAACATCTGACGGGAATAAGGGGTTCTTTACACGAAGACCGATGTACATTTATGATAATATCGCCCTGAATTCTTTTAGAATGATAGATTTTTCAGAGAAAGTTGTAGAGAAAATCAGAACACATTTTATGTTCGATAACGTTTTCCCAAAAATCATGCTGTTTATGAGAAAATGTGGAAAAATGTTCTAAAGCTGGGGAGGCCACAGATGACAATATAACACGGGGCATGCACTATGCTTGTTGGCTAACTAAGGCTACAAACACACACTGAGAATTTCCAATATTATTGCTTTTATAGGGCAACAGTGTTTACGTGAAGGTGCCCTAGTGTTACGTTATACATACATTTCATGCCTTGTGGTATTTCTGTACTGAATGCTTTGTACTCTTTCAATATAAACCATATTTTACGATTGACTACAACACTTGCATCGAATTTTGAAATGCTATTCAATCTAAAATCCTTCTTTATGGATTATTTATTGAGGATGAATAAAAGGGAATTATTTAAAAAGCGTTTTCCTTGCTGTTGCATTTTATTTGATATGTCTCTTGACAATACATGACGTGGCTGGGGAAGAGAGCCTATGAATAACGGAATGAAAAGCAAGATCTGAGTTTCTCGTGGGGGTGCCAGTCGTCGTGACGGAATATTGCAGGAGACTTCAATGTGCCACAGAAAGAAGACTTTGCGGCACAGAACCTTGAAGCGTGAAGTGTATTCGGGAATGCCTCTTCAGGGTGACCTACAACAGCCGAAGCTTTTCCAGGTTGTAAATAGCGTCAAAAATGCCGTCACTTCGGTTGTGCTTAGACGGTCTTCGTAATGGTATTGGCCAAGTCCAAACTTCTTTAGGAGGGCTGGAATTACATTCTCTGAAGTAGCTGTAAAGTATAGCATTTTCTTCGCTCACGATCGGAATGGAAACTTTAACAGTTATATATCCCTCACGGGACCTTTTGAAGGTATAACTGTCAATAGGCACTGCATCGGCTGAAAAGTTATGGGGCGTCTTTTATTATTTTTAATCCAGTGTAATAAGTGCGGAATACATGTATTTCCAGCACAAAATATAAATTCTCGACGTGGGTGTCGTAACCTGTTTATGTCCAAATGTCAAGGGTTTCAACGAAAAAGGGCCTGATATTATGTCAGTGTTCGTAAATTTATAACTATAACCTGTGTGTGACAGGAGGGTTGAATCCTGTTCAAACTGTAGTGCGTGTTATTAATTACGGAAATGAATATTTGGACAAAATGTGCTCGAAATTAATCCATTCATGCAAAAGTAATTACCAGTGCTGTTCGTAAAATCCTGTGTAGGTGCATGATCATGCGCACGTGTATCAAATTCAAGGTGGGAGAGGAGGAAGTGGAAGATCAGTTCACACTAAGATTCGGGATAGTTTCTGACAAAATTATGCCGCATTGTAGGCAGTAGTAGAATTTAAATTTTATGGGGTAGCTAGACGGAGACGTGAGAGTGTGAGATTGCTGATATTTATAAGTATTAAATGTGGTGGAATTTATGGGAAAAAGAAGGCATTAGTTTTATGTAGGTGTATTATTTCATGCAGATAAATTCAAGAATGCAGGCCACATTTAATTTTAGGTGTTTTATGTTTCCGTAAATTTTGTGCCCCGCTTTATTCATAGGACAGCCCATCTTGCCTAACCTATAACGTCGAAACATCTGAGCAAAGACACACCTCCGCGGATTGTGTCACTTCGACGCTCCGATTTAGAAGGTATCTGTACCGTGTGATATCTTGTCTTACATGTATATCTGTCGCTGTGTTAAATTACCACACCCATGTCTTAAACTTAGGAAAGAACATGTAAACTTCGTACAGTGAAGGCATCGCGGGGCTGCATTGCCTGTCTTCTGTCACTTTACACGACTGTCTCTTGGATCTCCGAAACTACTTAACAGATTAGATTCCGTGTTGGGAGTCTAGACGAAAATGTGTTGGCGAATTTCTTGTGGAACTAGCTCATGGCATATCCTGCAAGTTAGAAGGGTTACTGCTGTCATTAATCAAGAAATTTCACCCGAAGATTCATTATCGTGTACACTGAAGCTTATACTGAAGCGTATTTATGCGGCTTACGTAACAGAATTTGTTGAGGAAGATCCATTTTGGTAATAACAGTTTATCTGGCAGTATGAAACGGTGAAACAGTTTGAAAGAACTGTGCTAAGTGGAATAAAAATTAACATAATTAACCTTCGCCCTTCGAAGACTTAAAATAAATCTGCGTTATGTATAAAGATTCATTTCGTACCTTAGAGAAAGGAAAGGGTGCATCTGTTAGCAAGAGGAGTCGGTGAGTGCTATATAGACAAATATGACCGTGCTGAGAATCATACGTAATACGTAAGTACGCTCTGTACTGGAAGTGCAGTGGTTCCGGATGTTAAACGTGGTGGTACACTTAGTAACCACTAAATTTTAAAGGGCTAAACAAAATCCTGTGCGAACAGCAATGAACCTTCAGGTTACATATTATCCATGAAATTTCCGGAATAACCGGACAATTTAAATTCCGCTAAAGAGCTCGTATTAGGCATGTGGCTGCTTATTTAAGCAGTAGGTGTCCTAAGATTAACGTTTATTTAAAATATCATTCTTTGCGCTTAGACTGTCATCCTGCGGGCGTATGGAGAATGTGGAAGCGTGGAGAATTAGTTCCGCATTATGCTATTGCCGGCGCCAGCTGCTGTAAGTGGGCCTAGAGGTTACATTGGTGTAAACCATCCCAAGATGAAGAGATGCTGTAGTAGTGAACCGTTGATTATGAACAGGCTGGTGAAACACTGGTCATTTTTGTGGGCATAGGGAAGCAGGGGCATTGAATCGTATCTGTCAGACCATGTTAAATGTAGGTCGACATGAAAATACGAGGTATAAACGTAGTAGCAAGAGATTTTCCTAGACAGAGTTAACACAGGGAACGGATTAACTTATTCTTAACTGTGTGTTTGACTGTTAGAACAGAGAGTGCACTCTTCGCCTGTATTTCCAGGATACGTTTAGGGTCCAGCTAACAGGTTACCGGATTTACAGCGGCTGAAACTTCTTTGTATCTGCCATTAACCCTTTAAAGACGAAGCATATCTGTTTTATATAAGGACTCAGTGCGTACCGCGCTGTAAACACTCTCCACTTCGATTGTAAAAACCGGTCTCCTAATGTTTTATGAGGCAAAAGTTGCTGTTTGTTCTGAGATCAGTACAAAACACATAAACGCAATGTGGGCACCACGTAGAATATTTTAATGTTAAACCTGGTGCTGTGTAAAGTTACCGCAAGGCTTTGGAAGGTTAATATCCACAGCAACGACACAAATGCATGCAAACGCAGCCTACAACAGATTGTGGAACCATACAAATTGTGGCTCGTCAATGACTTGTTGGTTTTAGACTTGGCAGCATGTGCTGCCTGAGGATGGTGTACTAACTCCGAAACACGTCTGAGATTTGTGTGTAACACTTACACGTAAATGTTAGAATGCATTTGGTTGGTGTAATAAATTGGCTGTGTTGATCAAGACAATGCACGGAGTGAACGATTTTAAAGTGGTATATTTTTGCTGTTAATTTATGCACCACTGCAAATACCGAGAACTGCAATTACCCAGAAAAGCCGCATGGAAGACAGCACAGTATTGTGTCGTAGTGCTCATTGTTGTGAACCTTCAAATACATAGTAAAATTTAAGATGCCATTTCACAAAATAAATGCGTTTGTGTCGCTCTCAAAAGCACATATACACCAAGAACTGAGGAGCTGTGTAACAAACGTGCAGCTGATGGTAGCCCATCTCGTTAAACTTACCAGACGGTGCAGGAGCGACAAAGACTGCTGACACGAGCTCTTGTGAGTAAATAAGTAATTTTTATGTAAATGTGGCAGCGGTTAGCGCGATGGCTCTCCACCCTTGGGATAGATGTACAACGCCTCGCGGAACTGCTTATGCAGCACTGTGACACTGAGGTGTCGGAGAAGTTGTCGCTGTAGACCGGCGCTCTGTATTACCTGTACTCAACTTAGCTGATTCGATATGGTGTTTATTTCAGGCAAAGTAACTAAGTTGTTGACGTGTAATCGTTGAAAAGAAATAGCAAGGTATGAGCTGTTAAGTTACGTGCTGAGTGTTTTGAAGCTTTCACAGCGACTGAAGACAGTAAATTTCCCTCGGATGAACAGTTGTGCACAAATTGATTGACGTCCAAAGCTGTGTCAGGGACTGGTGGGATGATTGGCACAGCTGTCTGTTTTGTTTAAATGCGCATTTGCTCTCCAAGACTGGCGTCCCACTGGCGTCCCGTGATGGAGCTGCAGGCAATATACAGCACAATTCTAAGGGGCTATGACGATGGTATATTGCAGTTTAGATCGTTCGGTATTTGGACTTACTCAACTTTTTAAACAAAGGTTACAACATCTAGGCCAGAAGTGCAGAATAACGTGGGTATTTTACTGACCCTTTTACCTGAGGCGGGGAAATATTATGCTTCCTAAATGTTTTGTTGTTTGTTTTATTTGAAACGCAAGAGGATGGACAAGGTCCAAAGAGTGAATGCTTTCAAACTGTGCATGGTGCTCATATTTCTGTTTAAATACGTTTACGTGTGAGTATTAAAAGTATTTCAGTATGACTTTGTTGGTAACATATACGAGGTTATTTCTTATAATTGTTCCTTTTGTTCATTTATGCCTGTGGCTCTCACCTGGCCGCTTCATTAAACAAAACAGAAGAAACTTGAGGTTTGCGTGGCCATAAAGTTTCGTGTTGTTTTCCTTTAGGTATGACACCATATCCTCAGTAAAGTGGATATCAACTATTCAGAGGAGCAAATTGCCCCTATCTTCAGTGCAGCAGTTGAGGCAGTGTTGTCCCTCTGAAAGTCTGGTGCTTTTTTCTACAAGACCGTGCTGTATGGTATTATCAGAGTACCTGGCAAATAATCTCATGATATCGCAGCACAAAATGAGCTCGAACTGAACTAATTAAAATAAATTAAAAGATTTAAAAAATATCCGAATCGCAATAATGAATAGTGGCAGGCTGCTTTGAAAATGTTGATTAACTTTGGTTTGCCTCCAAAAGTAGGGAATTTCTTGAATATCTGAATAACTCTTGGCGTCTAAAGGCCTGTTTCCTGTAGTTAGCAGAGTTTTTAATAACAGTCATTATGCAGTTATTTAGAGCCAATTTCCTTTCCTCTTTCTTGTCTGCTGCTGATCACCTCAGCAGTCTCATTCACCCTCAAAATACTGTTTATATTGTGTGGAGCAAAATTACGAAACCCATGAGGGAAGTTTGAAATAAACATATTTACTGATGTACAACTCTAGTGGACTATTCTGTATTATGATAGTATTTTATAAAGGTGACTTTTTTCGATTTACATTCGATTGGTGTACCCAGTATCATTGTGCGACTGGTGTCGGTAACACATCACTGTGACCCATATAATATGAATGCTACTTCGAAATTATCGCCAGTAACAGTAAAATGCTTTTAACTTTAGAACAGCGTCTGTATGGATTAAAACACCTTTAGTGTAATCTCTCGAAAGCTGATTTAAATGCATAAATGGAGCCTGTATGCATAATTCTTGCTTGCCTTAGTGGCTGCGTACGATCATTATAAGTCTTAAGGAATAAATATTTTCGAAGTATCGTTATATGTAGGATTTATTAAGAACAAAGTTTCATGTTTTACAAAGTAGATGAGATTTCTCACAACTTCACATGGAACTTAAACTTTAGTTGTGTTAAATTTAGCTTTATGTCTAAACAGCTTTATGTTAAAACACGTGACGGGCGCTCCGTGTGGTATTTGTGATGGACGAAGTACTTCGGTTTCAACCTACGAATGCTTCATTTTTATTCATGTACATGTTATCGATGCTGTATACTATTAACAATTAAAGGTTTTGTTAAATGATACACTTAAAAATAAGAGCCTATAGATGTCGTGGGTGTGACTGTTCAGTACTTCTGAAGCTGGGTGCTGGATAGTGTTCAATGGTCAGTTTCACGGTTCAGCCACTTTCGTGGAGTGGAAATAGATCCCAGTATCCATTGACTAGGAGAGCCGATATGGATATGGCGGCGGAAAGACCTCCGGCAAATGATCTCCGGTATCAGAACACATTATTAGCCCAAACTTGCAGCACGAGGAAGGAAAGCAGCGGAGATTTTTAGCAGTGACACTGAATGTACGAGTACTGAGTTAAACAAGATCAGAATGAGAGTGCTTTTGAGCAAATTGTAACACGTTTCGTAAATCGCAAAACATATTGTTGCAAACTGCAAGAAATGAGATTTGCACTCTTCTGGGATAGTACGCAGTGTCGAGTCCTAGTTCTGTACCGACGTTTCGGGACAGCCTGTAGTTCCCATCTTGAAGATATAAGCAGTAGGTATTACATATTCTGAGTGTGTGTCTGTAGCCTTAGTTATCCGGCATGCAAAGCGCATGCGCCGTATTATATTGTCGTCTTTGGCCTGTCTGGCTGCACCATGTTTTTCCACATTATCTCATAAACGTCACGATTTTCAGAAGAAAGTTATTGCAAATGAAACATGTGTTTTGATTTTATTTGCTCGTATAAACTTGTCTGAAATATGTCTTATTATAAGAAGAGTTCAGCGAGATGTTATTCTAAACATGCTTAAGTCCTCATTTAAAACACCCGTTATTCTCTTCAAATTTTAATGAAACTTGAATTTTCTCGACAAATTTTCGAAAAATATTCAAAAGTTAAATTTCACGCAAATCCGTCAATTGAGAGCCGAGTTGTTCCTTGCGGACGGACGGACGGACGGAGGGCAGACAGACAGACAGACAGACAGACTGACTGACTGACTCACTCACTGACTGACAGATATGAAGCTACCAGTCACTTTTCGCAATTTTGCGAAAGCGCCTATAAAGTAATGACACAGTTGTCATGTCCGTCCTACTGCTGCCGGTATATTGCTTATTACTTTGTAGTTTTGTGTGTTTTGATGCTTTTGCAGTATTATTGAACTGGGATATGACACCATGTTGACAGGTAATTTGTTACCAACGCTTCGAGGAGCTTGATGCCTCCATCTTCAGGGTAATCCAAGAAAAGAGACTTCTTGGGCGGTACTGAAGATGGAGACAAAATATTCCCCCGAAATGTCTAACAAATTATGAGTGAAGACGGCTTTTTCCGAGAAAAGGCTGAGCTTCTTTCCCTTGTGGTTTCTGTAGATGTGGGAATGTATATGAATAGCTGCGCAACCAACCAAGCCTGCAGGGTTATTTTATAGCCTGCCTACATCTTAAAGGTCTACAGAAGGTGCTTCGGACAGCCCATTTCCTCCCTAACACATTTCGGATGTACATTACGTCCAACAGAGCCTGCAGTTTTACAGTGACAGTCTAACTGCATCATAGGAGAATATCTCTAGGTCAGGCATGTTGGCCCAGATATTGAAGCTCGGTAACACTGTGGTTGATTCATAAAGGATTCAAACTCGTGACCAGAGTGGAATAGGGGCTCACTGATTTTAATTCTCATTACTAATTGAAATTCACAACGTCTTGAAACGTTTAAAAAAGTGCACTTAGTGTCTAAACAGTAGAACCATGCAGCAAAACGATTCTGCTTTGTGTTATATTACCTCCAGAATCGTGTAACATGTGTTTCCTAAACTACAATTTCCTCTAAGACGTATCACCCATGCTGCACATAAAACTGTCCACCATGCGCTCTTAACTTTAACAAATGTGTGCACGCATCTGCAGTTTATGTAACTCCATTGCAATAGTATGCGTTCACGGAAATAGATGTAAATATCCCTGCTGTTGGCTTTCATTTGTAAAAGAAAGTGTATACGAAGTAACTTCATGTCTAGGGACGTGCCATGGCTCAGGCGGTTAGCCGCCGGTCTCCCACCGCGGAGGCCCGGGTTCGTTCCCGGGTCAGTCCATGTGGGATTTGTGGTGGACAAAGTGGCACTGGGACAGATTTTTCTCCGAGTACTTCGCTTTTTCCCTGTCAATTTCATTCCACCGGTGCTCCATTACTAGGAAAAGGACAAAAAGTAATCATCATCATCGTCATCTTCATCACAGGGTTGCACAAGAAGCCTCAAGGCTGCGGTGCGTCCGTAGCATCTGCTGCGTGGCCCTTCACCACTTAAAAAAATTCTTCATGTCCAGTGTGTTTCTTTGCTTAATAAATGTACAGTTTTGTGCCACTTGGTGTGGACATCATGTCATTCAAGAATACTCTTCCTTTTACATATTCATTTTCCCACTACCAGTGTTACTAACATGGTGACAGTGCGAAATTCTGAGGCTGATTTATAAAAACTATAAATAACAGAAACTTTGTATTTCGAGAAATTGACATGCTGCATATAATGTTATCGCAAGGCTATGTAAAGACGCTAAGTTTAAAAAATCGCCTGAAGTGAGAAAGAGAATGTATCCACGTCTCTCTGTACTGAAGGCTGCCGCTGGAGTTCGACCTTATTGCCATAAACGTGTGTTCCTTAACATGCGACATCCCTACAATCCAGCTTAATGTTATCTAAAAGTCCTCGTTTCGGTCTTCTAACTTACTGGTGTCCAGAAGTTCCCCACCAGAAACACACATGCATTTTGTCTCACCTGTGTTAGCTCTGTGTCTCACCCGTCCTGACCGCTGTACAAATCGCAAAGTTGTTCTGCCTGCAGTCATTGTTGAATAACGGTAATGTGTAAGCTTACGAATCACTCAGTTATCTTAGCTGTTAAAGGGCCGTGACTTGTATCTGAGAGGTACTTATTTCTAATTTAGACCAGTACTATACTTGGAATATCCCAACTGAAGTTCTGTGGCTTTCCTCTCCTACCACGCAAATGTCGGAAGAGTGTATTACGTTTTTTTTTTTTAGTGGTGAAGGGCCCCGCACGCTACGGACGCACTGCAGCCATGAGGCTTAATGTGCAACCCTATGATGAAGATGATCATTATTTTTTGTCCTTTTCCTAGTAATGGAGAACCGGTGGAATGAAATTGACAGGGGAAAACCGAAGAACTCGGGGAAAAACCTGTCCCAGTGCCACTTTGTCCACCACAAATCCCACATGGACTGACCCGGGATCGAACCCGGGCCTCCGCAATGGGAGGCCGGCGGCTAACCGCCTGAGCCATGGCACGGCCTGTGTATTACGTTTGCCCTTGGCTGCTTTCTACGGCATCCTTTCGAATTTATTGTTCCTTAATTCCCACGTAAATGGACGCTGTACTCTTTAAACTGCTGAAAGCGCCGTGAAATAAACCGAAAGTAAGCGGGACAACAGCTGTAGCTTCACTGGTGTGTGTGGCTTCAGTTGATAGGTAAAGATACCTGTGAATTCAGACGAGGTGCACATTTCCGGTGGTGTAGATTTTGTGCTGTTTCAAGGTACTATCGCAGAATTGGAATATAGAGACTGAAAATAATTGCAAAGACTCACTTGTCCGGCAAAGAATCTGTCCGGATACATTCCTCAAACAACTTCGCCCCTATTGGGTCGTTTGATAGGCGGTCCGTCAAAAGGCAGACCGCACATCGGAACTCGCACACTCGTTGCCTTGTTACTATGGAAGAGATTTCCTTTGAGACGCTGATAATTTGTCAGCCAATCAAGAAAGTTACGCTTTCTATATAACCTGAAACTTCCTTACCGTTTTCGCAGAAGACGCCGAAATTATTGCTTTGTAAGATGAAGGTAAATTAAGGGTACATTTTTGCCTTGTGCACACCTGGAAGGCTTTTTGGGAATGAAAGTTAACAGCTTCACTCTTTCTTAACCTCACTACTATGTGGAGCTAAATGGACAGCTTCGCACCCTGTCACCTTTACCCCCATAAAATACCCGCTGGTATCCGTACCAGACTGGGTGGACCCCTAGAGCCAGTTTGGACCCTTTGGAGAAAAGAACCCGCTTTTTACTGCTAGGAATGTAAACAGGGTTCGTCCTTCGTGCAGCCCCAAACAAAGTTACTATATGGTCTGCGCTGGCACAGTTCGTTTTCTTTTACGTGTGTTAATCTGAGTGTCTGAAAGCACGTGGGAGAGTAATTATTGCTTCACATACCTGAAAGACGGACGTCTGTTAATTGACTTCCTAAAGCACTTCAGTCTGTGATTGCTGCCCATAATTCAGCGTCCCACGGTTTTGTTCTCGGGTTAGTGACGTCATTTTCAACCGCATGTGCATAGTGGCCTGTTAATGTGCCTTTGTTATGAAGTCACTAAGGTAGTGTCAGTTCCAGGAGACTTCCACTTCACAATTCATACTCCCGTTCCTCCACTTCTGTGCTGTATCATCCAGTGTCTTGTCAGTACATCGTACACGCAGGAGAGGTAAATTGGTTTAAATTCCTGTTCGCAAGTTTACATGCGTATCTGTAGTTATTTGTGTTTATTCTTAGTTAAATTCTAAAAAGTTTTGACGATGGTGCATAATATTGTGTGATGATGGGTTTATGGACTTTATCCATCGTCCGAAGAGTAAAATATTAAAATATTAAAAATTAAAATTCACAACGTTTCGGAAGCTGGCTCTGTTTCCGTCCTCAGGTGAATGGAGGGGGAGAAGAGAGGAAAACCTACTCTGTTGGGACCCTTAGACAGAGCTAGCCATGTCCAGTGATGGAGGCTAGCTCTACCTAAGGGTCCCAACAGCGTAGGTGTTCCTTTCTTCTCTCCCTCCATTCACCTGAGGACGGAAGCAGAACCAGCTTCCGAAACGCCGTGATTTTAATTTTTTAATTTTTTAATATTTTACTCTTCGGACGATGGATAAAATCCATAAACCCATCACCACACAATTTTATTCTTAGTGTTTGTCAGTAGCTGCCAGTAAGCGCACTATATATACCGCGGCCATTTCTTACCGTGTTTTATACTCGTAATTTACGTATGTTATAATACACACTGTGCATAGCTTCAGCAGTTGATGGGGCTTCTTAATAGTCTAGACTTGCAGTATGGAAGTACCCAGTTCGAATCCCTCTCGTGCTACAGGCTGTCTTGCCTAAGGTTCGTTGATTGTACTGAGTCTCTGTCCTGAAATATGACACGACGGTCGCACCCATATTCATGTCTGTTTAATCATAACATCTTCACTTTACTTTTAACCCTTTACATTAAATCAGTATTTCCTAGCCAGGGTTTCCCAGAACCCTGGGGTTCTGGGGAAGATAATCAAGGGTTCCGTGAGAAATCCTGAAGTGAATACATAACAGCTTTGAAGTTTTGAAATACCAAAAAAAATTCTAAATACCCCTCGAAAAGCAGGAAGACTGTTTCAGTTCTTTCTTACAATGTGAACTGACTTTCACATACCGAAGCTCTTCACAAATAAACTTTCTTGGTCATACTTTAGATGTATTTCAATTGCCCTCCGCGCTGTCAAATTTTTGGTTTGTGAACGTTTCCATATGTAGGGGTTGCTCCATGGAAGAAGGGTTGGGAAACACCGTGTTACATATTCAGAAGAGATCTGTTAAATAACTCAAGAGTAATAAATTGGTACAATTTATTAAACTAACTGAATAACTTAACGTAATTTTGTAGACCACAAGCTGCATATATGGGTATTGCAAGTGACATTAACCCTTTCAGTTACCAGTAGGTAAATAACGTTTCGCTTTACGTACCCTCTGTACATGTAAACCCAAATAATTAGTCATAAATTCACACTTTATACTTAACTGTTACGTATCAATACATAGGTTTATTATTTACTTTCTGACATTCTTTTGTCTGCCCCTTCCTTTTTTGTCGGCTCATTCGTCTTCCTTGTTACTTAGTTTCTTCCACGTTTCAAGGTTAAAGCGGATTTCTTTTACATATTCCCCTATTTTTAACATGGATATTTATTCTATAATACATTTCACTTATTATAGCAGAAATAATTATGAAGAGAAAGCAATGAAGGTACAAGCAGAAGTACCTTCCTGAACATTACTTTTTCATTTCCGCTGTAGTAAAATCAGTTGCTTAGAACTAATTTTACATTTTACCGCACAAGGTATCTGGTAAACACAGATTTCCGATTCATACAGCCTTTTCCATTTCACATTGACCAGTTATCGTCACTCGCGTTTCGAGAAGCACGAGCTTGGAGCTAAACTGTCTTGAGGCCTGAAGACTGTGCGTCTAATTTTCCACATTTCCACGGATAAGTGTGTCTAATGAGACACTTTGTTACTCTACCGGAATACGAAGACTCTTCAGACACTTAATAAAATCGGAAACCACCTCAAACACAGTTCGTTTCCCCTTATAAGTAACACTTTCATCAGGAACTTCATCAGCTCAAAGCTGACACAGTTTTTAGCAACTTCTTAATTAAGTTGGCACAGGAACCACGGAGTACTTCTGTTTACAACTCACATCCTCTAACAATTCTGTTTGCTGCTAGTTTCAACCGGAAACAGTGGATGTGTTTGCTGCAGTGACAGAGAAGGAGTTCTGTTTGTCTCAGGTACTGAAGTCAATAAATACGTGTTTCCATGTGTCTGTACTTTGGCCACACTATCGGAAGACTTACAAAGCGGTATCCACATACTGGAAGTTGAAGCGGTATACGCCTCTTTGTAGCTGCAGCCGGCAGCTTTAGGCTTCCGCCATTTTAACATCGTCTGGACGGTTTGTGATATCCATTGGACAGAATTTGGTTGATTTACAGAGACGGTCTTACGTGGTGTCGCAGACAGTGTTATCACACGTAAACCGGTGTTTTGGGTATTGCTTGTCATTCTACATGTAATTTACATGGAATTAGTGGTAAAGGTAGGAATGAAAACTGAGCCATGTAAATAGCGCCTTCCATGTTTGATGCTCGTCCTTCCTACTAATGTATACAGTAACACATGTGTGTAGGGTTTATAACTGTCATGCGAAGACGGAGTTTTGCCAACGGTAGAAACCTTCACGTGTTAACCGCCCCTGAACAGTGCACAGTGTTCAATATATGGTGATGTAATGAACAAACCGACGTTTTAGCGGTTTATAAAATAAGGATGTTAAACTGAAGCTCTCTGTATATAGTCAGCATCCTAACTTCGTACTGGAGATATTACAGGCATGAATCTCACCCCGGTGACCTGTTACCCTCAAGTGTTACGTAAGTGTTCACCCGTCGCCAGGAAAGTCTGGTGCTGTGTTTTGACAGCTACCCTTAACATCCTTCCTCGTTTCTGTACGACGTCATCTTATCTTTTGAAGTTGCATAACCCGTGCATTAGGCTACATGGGACCATGGGACTCCGATATTCAAAGGAACCTTACCATATATTGGCTGCTACGGTGTGGACTGGCTGATGATACGGTCAAGTACGGAGATGGTGGGAGAACTACTGATATTCTGATTGTGTGTAGACTTGAGTGTCTGGCTTATGCGAGCGACTGTACACTTTTCAAGGAGATGCAGCACCCTGCAGCCTGTACACACACTTCTCGGAGTATTGTAGGAAGAGTACCCTACATGTTGCTGGATTCTGCTTTGGTGGGTAACTTTACGATACTGTCAGTGAAATTAAATCCATGATTGCAATGGCAAAAACAGCATTCATCAAAGAGAAAACTTTTTACCAGCAAATCGGAATTAAATTTAAGGATGAAATGTGTCCAGTGCTATATTTGTAGCATAGTTTTGTATGGTGCTGAAACTTGGACACTTCGGAAAATAGAGCAGAAATATCTGGAAAGTGTTTAAATGTGGTGCTGGAGAAGGATGGAGATCAGTTGGACCGATCGTGTGAGAAATGAAGAAGTATTACATAGAGTCAAGATGGAGAGGAATATCCTACGTACAAAAAAAGAAGGAAGGCTAACTGGATTGGTCACATCTTGTGTAGGAACTGCCGTCTAAAACACGTTATTGAAGAAAAGATAGAAGGAAGGATAGAAGTGACGGAAGGACGAAAAAGAAGACGTAAGCAGCTGCTGGAAGAGAGTTGCTGCAGCGGTTGCTGCATGCACTGGATCGCGCTATGTGGAGAAAGCGCTGTGGAAGAGGCTACGGGCCTGTCATAAGACAGACTATAGAATCATGATGATGATGATGATGATGATGATGTTGATGTTGATGACGATGATGATGAAATGCATTGCCTACCGACAAGTTTCTCACGGCCATTGAATTGTGAACAGAATTTGACATGTGATGTCGCCAGTCCGTAATAATGTGCCTTAAGGGACGTGTCAGTTAGTGGCACGTGAGTGTCACGTGTGATGCCCTGTCTCAGCACAACCAGGAGAGCTATAGCAGTGGGTGATAGAGGTGGTAGCTCAGAGACGATTGAACTTTAAAGTTAAGATTAGCGTTTTGTTACGTTATGTAATCTGATGTATGCTCAAAATCACTTAATATTTGTCTCCAGTTTAAAATTTAATTTCAAGCATTTTCACTTGAAACTACTAGGCGTAGATGGTTGGAGTGTATTGCAATTAATATTAAAGCAAGTGGGCGTGGTGGTGTAGACGGGTTTCAAGCTTAGTACAGAGACCAGCGGCTGGCTTGCCTCGTGAACACGGTAATTAACCTCCGTATTGAGTAAAACCAGCGAATTCCGTGAGTGCAGTGAGACCACGGAAAGAAGTCTTCTTGCGAAATCCGTTTTGCCTATTTTTTGTCCCCTTAAGCTACCACTGAGTTCTGTCAACCAGCTCGAAGTTTTTTCACTAATGAAGGTTATTGCATGATTATACTTGCCAGCTTTCTTGTGGTCGGATTAGATACGGAGACGTGCTGTGGAGGTGAGCGGGTACAGCTCCAGGGGGAATGGGAGGGTGTTGATGCATCCGTGGCCTCCGTGCTGCTGAGAGACTCTTAGCGTCTCTTGAAGTGTGTTATGATTCGTTTATTCTGTTTAATGCTCGCGTGTTCAGTTTTATCTGTACTTGCTTCTCGACGAGTTCCTTCTGTTGGCATGTACGGAGATGTCTGCGCTAGTCTTTGTAAATGCGTGTTCCAAGAAGAGATGCGCAGCCATATAAACGCAGTGATGATGATGATGATGATGATGATCATCATCATCATCATCATCATCATCATCATCATCATGACGACGACGACGACGACGACGACGACGTTAACGGCGACAACGACGGTAATAATGAAAGTTGCACACCAGATTCGCGTTTGAATGTGTGCAGGCTGGTTTTATATTTAGTCGTTTGTAGAAGCTTTCCAAATAGTCCTCTGCAATTTAGGGTTTCGTCGTACTTCCTTTGTGTTTAATGAAACTTCAAACCATGATGATCCAGGGCGTTGATGTGTAGCGCCTCGTATTCTTAACCTCGGCACAAGATTAAGCTGAGTGTTCAGCTGCACGCTTTGGCCACATTATCTCATGGGATATCCCCTCAGTGCTAGTATGGACGCCGTGGATGAAATATTTTTCTGCCTTTACCGGAATTCGAACCCTTATTCCTCTGTTTTCCAAGCAGTACATAAGCTAGTGACTAGAATTTTTATTATAAAACAGTAAGGCCTTCTGAATGGTATCTGTGTAATATGAGTTTGTGACAGGCATCATGATAATAATATTTATTTATTACTGATTATTAATCAAAGTAACGAAATGTCTCGTGTCTTTAGAAAATGATAGTTTTAAGTGGAAACCCAAAATCATTTTAGAAACCAGTGTAACAAACTGGATAATGATTTGCAGCATAGATGTACAAGTGCGTCTGTATGTGAGATGGCGACGTGCAGAACGCTTAACAGCGATCGGTGAAACTGGTGGAGCCAACTGAGTAACCGAGTTCGAGGCGCATTTTGAGGGGCGAACACGACGAATTGTACATTGCATTCAATAGAATCATGAAGCTTAGCGCTATTGCATTAGGCAGGCTATAAGAACGTGTAGACATGAGGCTGTCTAATATGAAAACACGTCACTTGTATAATGAAGAGGTCTATGCCGGCTGTTGAACAATCAAGCATTTCACTGCTTTCTGGCACGATTCTGTACCATACATTGCGTGCCCCTTCAAAGCACAGTGGTTACCACGTATGTTGTCTGTTTTACACATTAAAGAACTTTGCTTTTTCCCCAAAAAGCTGTGTTAATATGTTACGTATGATTCTCAGAATAGAGAGCAATTATTTTGATAGAGAGGATCAACCACTGGCCTTTGTAATGTAGTCGCATGAAGCTTTCGTTGAGGCAGAAGCCGAATTTTAAAATGTTATTAAGATGTGCCTGAAGTGTTCAGTTTTTCATTCACTCTTTTCTGTTTCCACTGTCAAGTTCGTGGGTGCTGTCCAGTCTTACCTCACTAATTACGGAAAGGATGTCGACAAAATTTGGAACTGGAAGTCAGTATTGAATATTGTTGAGGTAATCTGAAGTTCGTTTATGTGGGATCAGCTTTGCTTGCCGTAACACTGACGTCGAACTCTGTCGGTTTTCTGTAAACGACTAATAAAAGCGACTGTCGAGTGACGCAAAATACGGGTTGATTGAGTTGAACAGATATTATTTGAAATGTTTTTCGACATGAGGAATGGTTAACGAAATGAAAGTCACATTAATTGCGGGTTACATTCGCTGTGATAAGCTCTGCGATCATCTGTTTTTTCTGCATCAATAAATGAGTAAATAAAATATCGTAAATGCACATCAAGGCCACTGCAGTATCAGAGCAGAAAAAAATATATCTGTGAAGCGTGTGCAGTTAGAGTGGAACAGTTTGTTTTTTCTTCTACGACCACCGTCTGTGGTGTTGTGAGGTTTACCGTCCCTCCTCTCTATTGGAAAATCGCTTAATGGTAATACAGTAGGTGAAGAAGAAGGTAAAGGGTCCATATACAGGCCTAAGGCCCAAGAGGGAGTAGAGTTATAACTGTACCCTTTCGTTAGCCTCGGCATTAGAAGGGGTTGGGGTGGCTAGCTCCACGTCCCAGCCGCTATAACCCCGGGTAAAACCCGGTAAGTACAGTAGGTACCCGTTCTGTTTAGGTATAAACATATAGATGTCCTGTGCGTAATTCAGGCCACGACATTATAGCCCTACGTATGGTGGAGTGGAGGTGTAACTTGCAACCTAATTATCCGTGAGATATGAGGTTCTCACAGCGGTGTTGCTGGGATGTCAGATCGTGTTGAGTGATAAACAGACTCCGACGATTCGGAGGGGCGTAGTTTCTAGGTGCTGAGTTTTGAACAGCTTAACGAGAGTTTACTTGGATTGCTTGAGCCCGATGATGGAGACATTACGCGCCTCTGAAACGTCGACTCCCATGTACGAGTCGACATAGCGTAATAGCCTAGAAGACTTAAACCTTAATTATTAATTAAGACATTAGCATTAGTTGAGCGGTTAGCTTGACGCTCCAGTCGCTTTATCCCTGTATCAGTTGTGTAGGGGATTGCAGACCCTGCAGACAGACAGACAGACAGGCAGGCAGGCAGGCAGACAGACAGTAACGGTGTCACAATTCCAGGCCATTTGAGTTTTGATCACGTAGTCTGTAACCAGTACGACACGAATTGTCTTGTGAGCGTCCCTGGCTACTGCCAGAAAAAACAGTAGCTTTCCCGGTCCTTAATTAAGCTGCACACCGTGAAGTCGTGTGGGTAGCCGAAGGCATAGTTCCACGTATCCTCAACCGCCTGAACTAGATGACCGCCGGTGCTTGTTAGATACTACACAAGGCAAGCCCTGGGGTGTGAGGGGGGCTGCTGGACGACTGCAGCGGGCTGATATTTTGCCCCTGCCGGGAGATGTGTGCCGATTTCCCGGTCGTTCAGCAGTAGCCTAATCACTGCACTAACTGAGCTATTCCGGATGCCAGTAAGCTGGTACGTAGAGTGTTATGCAATTGCATGGAGCAAAGTTATTCTGCAGAAGCTAACATTTTTCAGCTGTTCAAGAGATTTGTCCCTTGAGTAGGAGACTGTAGAGCCCCACGGCTGATCTAAGCACTGTGGGGAAGAGGAAAGTGTCTGCCCCTGTTGACAATCGAAGTCCGATTTCCCAGTAGTGCATTCCTTACCCTCATCACCGTAGTGGCCGAGCTCTCCCATATACACACATGTACATGTATATAAAAGCAAGGCGTGTTTATTTACATGATAATGTAATCTACAGAGTCACTGTCTGAATATGCTTTAGTTTTGTGCCTTACTGTTGCAACATCCACTATTATTCAGCATTCAGAGGTGTACAGGTACTGATTAAGAGTCTCGATATCTCAGTGGGTATAGTGACTAAGCTAGGCCTGGACGACTTTAAAATCATGGTTTGACTCTCGGCAAGTGTTACTTCCGAAACGTCCTAATCGCCTGTGTGGCCCACCCTGTCTCCCATACGATGGGTACCGGAAGTTCTTTCCTGGGGTTAAAGCGGCCTGCGTGTGAAGCTAACCATTTGTCTCCAGCTAGTTTAAGAATGAGTGGAGCTATGTCTCCGCCTCCATATACTTTCGTATCGCCCACAGGACAACTGTTATCTTTAAAAGGGCGTGGTTTCTTAGTGCCTTGCGTCAAAGACGCTCAGAACAGTCTACGGTCTAGATGTTTCGTTGGTAGTGCTGTTCGACCCGTGCCGGCTGTTCTGGTTGTCCGTTGGCTGAAAGAATGACTAGCTTATAATGAACCCAAAGGGACCTCTGTACCCACTAACCGTAATCTCTACCTGCTTTTATTTCCGCAAACTGCTGCTCAGGTTTAAGTTCAGTTTCCTCTGGCATTTATCTCGGTAGTCGTTTCCTGACGCAGAAGCATCATTGGCCCCTTTCACCATGACCTTCTCGCTGCCGTTCAAATACGGTCTGACCTTTTAAACAGCATATGTGCCAACTGCGTGGCCACTTCTTTCGTTCTTAGGGGACCGTAACCAGCGTTCTTCGAGTCACACATTCCCACATGGTATAATGCAATTTAACGTAGGAAGAGTTTTGGTTTTTACTTCTGTTAAGTTGACCACAGGAGAGTATTTGTGTAATAAGAAATAGAAAATAACATTCGAACAGAGAAATCACGCGCTGAAGAAAGGATAAAATTGTCCCTGCACTTGATTAAGCACTTCGCCATGAAGATGTTGGGGGGGAGTGGAGACACAACTCCATATTGTAGGCTGTTCTTCCGATATTGTTATAGGATACTTTTGTGCGAAGTGATAAAGGCAGTAACTGTATTTTTCCTAGTCTTTTTTTTTGTTTTATTAAGGACACAGATCAGTCTCTGAAATGCATTATTTTTAAAACTGTGTATTTTAAATCCTACATTTTTGGAGTTAATTTTGAAGGCAAGTTTTGCAAAGCTAACACATTATTGTCGCTAACTTTCGAAAGTTTGTAAAACAACACCTGATATTAATTTAATGTAATCGTCAAGTGATTATCGTTCGTGTTTCTTGCTAGGAATGTGCAGGATTAATTAGAGGTGGAGATGCTGAGTGTTCTAACAGAGATATTTTTTTTTTCTTTTCACGTTCCCTCAAGGTTACGATAGTATGGTATCGTACAATAGGCCACGATCGATTTCTTCTATTCCTCTATCTAGTTATCCTTCAGCGTGCACTTTGCATTGGACGCTGTATGGTCTGTATAATTGGGATTGCGCCCTTAAATATTCAAATAAAAAACAAGAAGAAACAGAACATAGTAAAGGAAAGCCAATGAACCTATGCAGGCACTACTACTGCAAGCTGTGCTATGGTTCAGGCAGTTAGTTGCCGGCCTGTCACCGCGTAGGCTTGAGTTCGAGTCTAGAGCATTGCGTATGTAATTTGTGGTGGGAAAAGAAGCACTGGTGCAGGTTTATTTCCGAGTAATTCGGTTTTCTCCTTTCAGTCTCATTCCACCAATGCTCCTTACTCAAATATTATTCGTCTCTCATCCACCGTGTATGGTCTTAGTACATGAGAGCGTCATTAAATGAAACGCTTAAAGGCTGACTACTGTTTCCGATAAACTTTAGTGTACGTAGTAGCCTTTTGGCCATAATGAAGAAGGCACTGGCTAGTTAAATATTTGATGAAACTGTCACTCCAAATTTTATGATGGCAAGTCTATTAGAAAAATTTTATCCTACTGAGTTACCACGCAAACATACTGTGTCGATATTATCTACATCTCTTGTTTAATTGTGAGCTGTAATTGTTGAACCGGATGGTTTATTCGCGCGCAGACTTCCTCCAAATGCCAGTCACAAGCTGAAATGGAATGCTTCTCTTGCAACTGCTGTGTACATCCTGCAGATCCATACAAGTAATATATTGTATTCAGAGGCGGTCGGATGTTGTAAAATCCAATTGGCTTACGTCATTGGCCTGCTGTGGGGTAAAGTGGCCGAATCCCATTCTGTGCGATAGGGTGAAGTAAATATTGCGCTGAATTAAGGGTTGATACAAGGGAGCAGTTTCATATCCTCTTTTTAAAACGGGCAGAAATTAGAAGAGGATGGGTAATTGAAGCTACTACAAAAGTAACCAGACAATGGAAAAAAATTAAATGAAAAAAATTTTTGTAGGTAGTTAAGTAATTACACGCAGGTTAAAGTAGTGAATTAAATAATTACTTGTCTGAATAATTCAACGTGTATTGTTGCTCGTGTTATGTCGCTGGAACTGTTAGGAAGGGAGATTTGGTGCAGCTGTGCAGTAACAATGCTACACGTTTGTATAACGCGTATTGTTGTTAAAAAAGAACAGAACAAATTACGGCAGAAATGTTCAAAAATGAACCAAAGCAAGCTGGAACTAAATTAACCTTTTCCTCTTGTATACACTGAAAATTATAAAATTGTTTAATTCAGTGTGAAATATCTGTCCGAACCAGAGGTGAACAAGGATTTTCACTCATAACACTGGATGGAGACGGAAAGCATTGTGAGACAGCCCGTACTTGGTTCGATCCCAAGAAGAGGCGCCCTGAGATAGCAAGCTAACTAGACTTTTGGCATGTTTACCTGGTTATGCCTACGAAATGTGTGATTAGGGCCGTTGTACAGCATGCGTCTCCCAATTCTAGTTACTTGATTTTATTTCAATTTTAATGTGCGGAAATTTTCTTAGCTTTTGAGTGGGAACATCGGGCAGAGGTAACGGTGGGTGCCTCTTTGTCTGGCGGAGTTCGCCACTGCAAAAAGGCAGGGAGGATTAGCGGAGGCCTGTAATGAGGAAACCCTTATGTTAATTTTAGTTTGAGTACTTTAGAGAAACGATGTTGAGAATAATAGATTCGGGACAAGTAGTAGAAATTTAAGCTAGCCTTTGTCCGGGATAACATTCGATGCCGGCACCTTAGGCAGCCAATCACTTTCGATTTCGGAGGTGGTGTGGTTTCGGGGAAGGTGTCCGATGTTGTGCCGGAGTGCAAGGCAGTTGACATTTCGTTGTGTAAGAAGCAACACGTACATTTAACGGACTTGAGAGAGGTTTTATTTAAGTGTAACGTGTGTTAGCTACTCGTGTTAAATACTGCAGGTAGTGTGATGTATCGTCACACACAATAAAAGTGCATGTTCACTGGTGGTTGTCATTGACCCGAACTCGTCCAGTGTTGTTTCTTTCCCTTCGCCGTAAATATTCCCTAAGAGAGAGAGGGACTTATGCAGCCCTGTTGAGAAGCTGATACCGGGACGACAGTGACCGGGTGTAATTGTAATAGCAATGTGTAGTTTAAAAAATTGTAAATTACGAGTAGACATAACCATCATTAGCGTGCACGCACTGAAGATAGTTTTTACAGCTTCACGAAAGGACTGAGTATTTCCGCTTCTATACTTTTGAAGGACCATTTGTTCTAATGTTGAACGTTTGCGTAACAGGACTGCGCGAATAATCTGACAGCATTAGTTGGGTAGCTGGCGGCATTTATACAGTATACAGAACCTAAGGTCTTTATTGTGACCGTGATTACAGAATATAGGGTGTTTATTGCGAAATTCACAACAAAACAGAATTAATTGTAAATTTACCTTCAAAATACGGAGTATTCATTACGACATTTACCACAAAACAGAGGCTGTTTTGTGACCTCCAATACAAAACATATTTTCT
The DNA here is from genome assembly GCA_013340265.1 of Coptotermes formosanus. Lineage (NCBI taxonomy): Eukaryota > Metazoa > Arthropoda > Insecta > Blattodea > Rhinotermitidae > Coptotermes > Coptotermes formosanus. The sequence continues at coordinate 299,004 of BLKM01000150.1, forward strand.
TTTTTGTGCTACAGACCTTGACTACAGTGTATAGGGCGTTTATTTGGACTTTTCTGCAGAAAATATGGCACGTCTTTGTAGTGCTGCGTACAGAACGTAGGGCTGTGTTGCGCCATTTACTGCAGAACACAGGGTGTTTTTGTAACCGTCGTTACTGAACATAGGGTGCTTACTGTGCCTTTGAAGACAAAATATTTTATGTGTATTGTGACCACCATATAAAATGAGGTGATTATTGTAGCCACTATACAACGGGGGGAGGGGCATTTATTAGTACCTTGACTGCAGTACAGAGGGTGTTATTGTGACCTTGAATACAGACGAAGGATTGTTTGCTGTTACCTTCACTAGAGAACAGACATTGTGTCCTGTAAAGATTTTTTAAAATGTGAAAGTATTATGCAAATGTAGATAAACTTCCAGGGACGTTTGACATTAAACTTGCTCCAAGAAGTTTCGTAATGAGTTTGGTACGAGAATTTTGAAGAAACTTGTGTGTGTCGAGTAATGGCGAAGATGTGAGCTGCGAGAAGGGGCGACACCTTGCAGCGTACTAAGGGACAGTTCGTCAGGCCCAGCACAGCCTTTTCTCATTTCCTTTAACAGCTTTACATTAGTATGAAAACAGCACAGACGGACTTTAAAGATGATTCCGTGGACAATAAATATTTTTATCTGAATAGGGTTGTTAATAGAAAAAGCAGTCTCTATGGCGATACAACATTTAAGCGAAGGCACTGCATTGCAACCAGCAAAGTGTAGTGTTTTGTGTGCCTTGTGTAGTGTTGGTATTATGGGTCCCGTATTCGTACAGCAGAATGTGAGCCCTAAAACATGTGGGGTATGGGGTATTTACCTGTACAAGGCATTATCACTTAGTCTTTGCAATAAAACGCTTCTTCGACAAGAAGGAGCATAGCTACATGCTGCTACTACTGTTCTGTTGCTTGTTTTGCTAATGCTTTGAATATTTTATCCCAATCAGTTTGGTTTAAGGTTGTCTTGGCCAGTGTACTGTCCGGACATTAATTTAAAAAAAGTGATTAAATTACTGACACATTTATATTGCATAAGGAGGAGGTTTACTGTCAGCTACAGTTTTTAAAATAGTGGAGGATAAGAGGATGCGATGGGCTCTGTATGTGATTAGGGTAAAAAAATACGTGTCTTTGATATGGAAAAGTCTTGGAAAACTTCTAGTAGGAAGATTGAGAAGAATATCGAAAATTGGTATGAAGAAGTAATTCCGTGAAAGTGGAAAATGGGACTGGCTGAGATGCGTGTCCAACTTTAGGCTTAATTGTTAGCGGTGTTGAAATTTTGTGTCTTGCTACCTCATTGCTAATTGGTTACTTGTCCTTGTATTCATCCACTCTGTAGTGTGGAATGCATGGCAATTTAACAGCTGGGTTGTAGATTAAATGTAATTAGTTTCCAGAGAATAAACTCAACTGCCTGCAATAAAGTTTGTCCAGAGCTTTATCACGAGTCGGAAGCAGATGTGCAGTGCACGCATAACTTTCACTTCCTGCCATTTGTTTCCGTTGCTGCGGTGTGTTCTCCTCTATAGCGGGACTTGTTCGCGAAACAAGTTTGTACATAAACATGAGTTATCACAGTTTAAGACGTTCTGACACAATTATGAACGAAGTCAAACAGTGTAGAACGATGGAGAATTTGTTAATTATGAGTTATTTAAATGCGCACATTTGAGATTCCATCAGTATGCTTAACACTCGTATGAAGTTCACGTGTCGGCTGTTAATATTTCCTCACTGCATTTCGTTTCTGGTTTAACTTTAGGAGCACAGTCACTGAGTTCAGATAAAATCAATGACAATTGAACCGAATGCGTAAACTGTGTCGTATCTTCACCCGTCTGAAAGCATCTTTAGTTACCAGGCAACTCAAGTGATGAAGGCAATTGTTTCTGGTGACTCTCCGACACCTCACGCCGCTGAAATGCGCAAGAAAGAAAAGGGTATACCCTGTCCCCCGCCCCCAGTGTTGCTTGGCTTTCCGGATATTTTCGGTTGGATTACGTGGTGTGGCCGAGTCAGAAGTGTTGTCACGTGTGTAGCGGTCATTGAGTCACTCATTTTCCTTCGATAGATTGAAAACTGTGAAACACTGCACTGCTCTGACTGCTTAGACCAAAGATTTCGCAGCACTGTCACGACAGCTAAAGGCTTCGACCCTCAACCCCCTGTTGTAAGTAGTTGTTGCATTTCCTAGTCAAGGTCAAGCAAGCTACATAAGAAGCGGATCGTTATAAATATCTGCTTACTGCCACCGTGTGTTTTAATCATCCCTGATCATGCGAGCTTATGTCATAGTAAGCCCTTTCTTTGCCCATCGGATGGCGATGTATTTAATCGGGGTACACACTACACGACAAAAAAATACAGTCTCGCCAAGGACATCGTTACTGCAAAACACAACTGCAGCAGACTGTAACCCACTTGGCCAACAATTGACTCCCCGGGAATGTTGTTACTAGCGCGACAGCCCGGCTGCGAGGTGTGATATCATCCCAGCGCCATTGTAAGAGTAGATGATGAAAAAAAAGTCGTATTGGACAATTCCTTTTTGTGCTTTAAGAAGAGAGCATCCAGAATTCAGAAACTTCTGTAGGCCTTGTGTGTTTCTTCTTTCAACGGGACCACACTTAGGTGCGAATAAGAAGAGTACCATGGAGTTGATCCGTACTGCAGTCCTTACAACAAATGTACATCTTTCTCCTATGTTAGATTTCTCATTGACGTCCATATATTAGATGTACACATCTGGAGTCTGGATAGCGCAGTCGGTGTAGTGACTAGGCTGCAGACCGGATGTCGGAAAACTCGCTGTTCAATTCCCAGCAGGGCCAAGAGACTTCTCTTCTCCGAACCGTCCACCCAGACACTGGCTGCCACCGGGCCGTTAGAGATTACTCACAGGGTTAAAGTTTTGGAGACCTGAAGCTGACCACCGGCTGACCTGAAGCCGAGATTAAGGATGAGTGGAGCGGAGCTATACCTTCACTCCCTCATGTGCCGTTATGTCGTGCAGAGGAACACCTTTAATTTGGCGTATAACGGTTTAGTGTTTCAAAGAGTCACGCCTACGTCACGCTTCACGGTGTCAGACGGTGTCCACTCTCTACTGGTGAAGTATCGCTCGTGAAACGGCGATTTGTCATAACCAACACAATTCGTAAAACTAAATTCCCGCATTACTGGACAGGTGGCTTACAAACACACCTTCTGTCAAAATTTTGCATCCACAAAAAATTGCCTGTGTTTATATTTTCGTAAAAACATAACATGCTGAAGTGTTGGTATATTAATGATCTGTTAACTTTCTTCCGTCTCCTGTCAAATTACGTCTTGGCTGGTTACGAAAAATTGCTGCTTCATAATCGATTTGTAGACCCTGTTTATAGCATGTTCAGTACCAGGTTTTGTGCAAGGAACATTTCGAGAACAGTGTACGAAGTTCTTGTAAAAGACAGCTTATAGTGGATTTAGAGAAATAAAACTAATTTCCCCAATAAATCTTACCACCCAAAAATGCAAAACGTAATATAAATCCTTTTAGTAGTTTCGGAAAGATAAACACATTCTTACTGTGAGAGCGTATCCGAAAGTTAAAAAAGCTTCATAAGGAAGTATATGCTTAGGTCTGTTACTAGTCATTCTTTTCTGCTTCAGAATACTTCCCTTCCGAGTTTATGCATGGAATGCAGCGTTTCTGCTAGTGCTGGAAGGACGGCTGGAACTGACATTTTGAAACAGCAAGTAGGATTTTCAGCAGTTGTTTCTGAATTTCAGGAACTTTCTGAAAACGAAGCTTTCGTCGCTATGGTTTCATTTTCGGAAATAATAAATCACGAGGGGCCAAATCAGGCGAGTAAGGACAGTGAGTGAAAACAGCCATGTCTTTAGCGGCCAAAAGTTGCGGCTTGCTTCTGCTCGTCCATCAGAAACCGGGACACAAAGTGTACAGCGATCCGCCGCATGTTCAAGCTCTGTCTTAGAATTCGTTCGCATATTCCATATGAGAGGCCGAACCTGCCAGCGATCTGCAAACATGTATTTACTCACTATTCATTGGAGGTCTTGCAAAATTTCTGTAATTTTCCTCTGTGCTGCCTTTGGAGGGACGCCCTGAAAGGGCATCCACCACAAGTAGCGTAGACGAAAAGTTTCCCCATGTTTAACAGAAAAAAGCACCCACATTCTTTTGATGGCTTTGCCATCACAATACGTTTTGAGTATTCCACTTCCTGGCGCATTTTAATGCGTTTGAAGCAGACTTTGACGCAAGTGCACTGTTTCGTCACATCAGTTATTAAAAAGTCGCGACTTTCACTTAGAATGCGCAACAATAAACAGGCAGTGGGAAACAAGGCAGAGGGTTATTGCTGCAAACTTCACTAGCCTGACTCAGAAGACAGCGATGCTACATCATTGAGTGGCAGGAAGCTTTAATACTTGCCGTTGTCGGTCTTCCGATGAATTCGGCAACTTTTGAGTAAACCTTCTTAAGACAATTTATTATTCTGTGTCCAGGGCAATGGAAAATGCGTAAACTGACATAGAACTTCCTGTCATCAAGGTTTTGGGCTCGGAGGAAGGGAGTGGGTAATTTGTTCGTAAAACCTGTCGAAACGTTGGTTGTATTTTTGATTGACATGATTCTGTGTCCAGAAGACGACATAGCGTAGAGTATCTACTCTGCAAAATACGTAGCCCTGTATGTATGCATGTGGGCGTCGAAATAGCCCACTGTCAACATAAGTGGAAGTGCCTGAAGTCGATGTCAGTATCCAATATCAATTTTCTATCATCTCGCTGGAAGGCTTGCGCAGTACCAGGGCCGGGCGTCTTGACGCATTGATGAAAATTCGCCTCAAGACTGGGCACTCTTCTTTCCCTCCTAAGTGTGTCTTTACAAACATGGGCCAGGCACATTCTTTGCCCATCTTAATCACTTGAACAAGAATTTTTAATCTTGAGAAGCCCTAAAAAGAAGTTCACTTTCAAAAGAAGTTCACTTTCAATCTTCTTCGAACATCAGTGCAGTAAGTACATTAATTTAATGTGTTCCATGTCCGTGCAGTATATTATACAAAAACGCTAATCACCAACAAATGCACAAAGAGAGTTTTATCATCAATCGTAACACACTCCTACATGTTTCGACCCTGCTGGGTCATCTTCAGGCCTGCAGTGCAGGCCGGGACCGCAGAGAGTTCACGCTTCCAGTACACAGTCAACAGCACATTCTCACTCAGCTATAAAGTGCAACCTTAGTGTAAAGATAACAAAAAAGTTCTTCCTGAAGATGACCCAGCAGTGTCGAAACATGTAGGAGTGTGTTACGATTGATGATAAAACTCTCTTTGTGCATTTGTTGGTGATTAGTGTTTTTGTAAGTACATTAATCTATGGTGCAGGGATGTTCCTTGAGCAGTTAAGCATTATTCAGTCTGTTAAAAAATCTGTTTTCGTTTAATCTTTTGGTATGTTGATGTGATAACAGGAGTCTGATGCTGGTTCGTATCGTGGCTTGGATGATTTTTAACGCGCAATTCTAAGTCGCATTTTTCCAAGAACTGGTTTCTAATGTTAGGCCTATTGCACAGTCTTGTGTCTAATTCTTCCGAAGTCAAGAACCGCGAAATGTGTACGTTCACGTATTTCTCTTGTATTTATGTGTACTGTGTGATGCACTCCCTCTCAAAATTGTAATTATATTAAGTAAAAAGTAAAAATTGTAAAAATTGATCATGTTATTTTCTACGTACTCATCAGCGTTGTTACCTCAAAATACGGGTAGTATATACCTCTGTGTTACATCCCAGCCTTTCGTAAGTAGTATGAAATCCGTTTAACTCTTGAGTACTCAGTGCGTTTGTAGATAAAATTGTCTATAATCATGTCGAATTTAATTTTGTGTCTTTTTTTTATGACTCTGTATGTGTCTCTGTATTGCCGACAGTAGGATGATTGGTAACCCACTGGAGCAACCTGTGAACGAAGTAAATGTGTTCTAATGAAGTTTTATGCAGACGTTTGGAGGGCCCGAGGAAGACAACGATAAACCTCAGATTGGCGGGTGCCCAGGTCGATGTTTTGGCATTTCTCGAAAAATCGTTGAGCCTGCACCAGCCTGCTGTGCGAATTGTCTGAGAGGCAACACCTGTCTTGTCTCAGTTTGCCTGTCGGACTCATCACAAATTCTCATATTAGTCTAAAATAAGCCACGACCACTTCTTTTACGTTTTTCTCAATCAGTATTTTATCTTACTTCACGTAATTTTAACGAGACCCTGCACATTATTAGGTGTAAATACTCTGAGCTTGAGTCGAGATAGCTCAGTCAGTATAGTGACGGGGTTACGGACTGGACAGTCGAGGAATCGCATTCTGATCGCAGGCACAGATACAAGGCGTTTGTTTCCAGACCAGCTGTGGGGCTTGCTTAGCCTCTGTCCAGTTGGTACTATGGTTTCCCTCGGTTAAAGCTTTTACCGAGCATAAGAAGGAATGGAGCTTTACTTCCACTTCCCCATACGTCTTAATGAATTATACAGAGCCAGCTTTACTTTGCTTGTATATTCGAACATTTTGAACCCAATTTAAGCATCGTATTTTATGCCTTGCTCCCCGATATCCGTTTTGGTAAATGTGTATGTATCGTTAATACCAGACCCCGTTTCTTTGAAGTCGGTTAAGTGGTTAAATAGGATATGGGGCGGGTGATAAAGTTGTGACTATGTCTGTGATTCTATAGATCTATAGGAACCGTAGATTCAGCCTCGTGACCAACTACGCTCTTGCTACAAGACTGTCTCTCACACACAACGAATTCCCATCCGTTGATCCATTTTGTACAAATTGCTGATAGTAGGTATCCATTTGTACAATGAGTCCGCGTAGATAAAGGAATACGATGCTGAAGATGAAGGCTCAAGCTGAAGGATGGGGAATGTAGGACTGTTCCTATCGGCATTTTGTCGTCTGATTATGTTCGTCTGAGTTAAAAGATTAAAGGGAGAAGGCAATAGACGTTTGAAGATTAGTTGTGAGTGGTTTGCCGACGTACTGTGTATACTGCAAATGCGTTGTTGTATCGAACCCGGTGTTTAGGAGATATGTTGTAGCTTTGTGGTTCTGGGCGGCTGAATTGCGTCGGTCTTTGGGTGTATCAGGTAGGAATGTTGGTAGTTCGAAATAAGTTTAGATTGTCTGAAACATTTGTTATTCTGAGAAGCCCTTAGCGAGATTTTATCATAAATATGCATAGGTTTTTATGTAGAGTGTTCGTTATTCTTGTCAGATTTTAAGGAAACTTGAATTTTCTGGACAGATTTTCGAGAAGTCCTCAAATGCCAAATTTAATGGCAATCCGTCCAGTGGGAGCCGAGTTGTTCCATGCGGACAGACAGACAGACATGACAAAGGTAATAGTCGCGTTCCGCAATTTTGCGACAGGGCTTAAAATGCAGTATAATTCATCTCATAGAATTCTGTCGTGTTGATGTAAGTACCGTCGAAATAACAAGGTATTGTTGACAGAACTTTTCATCGGTTTATAAATGTAGTAGTGAAAGGGTTCATTGTTGTGCGTGATAAAGTTCACCCATACGTCAGCAAGCTGACGGCTAATAATAAAGTGCAGCACATAAGCCATTGCCTTTAATGACTGCCTGATCTGAATGCTTTATTCACGCGCTCCTTCATTGAGCCAGTTAGTCATACAAACGCAATACAAATAACAGCTGGCTGTCATAAACGTAAAACTGTGTCAGTCAATGTATTTCATCGCTTTCCTTCATTGGCTTAATCTCGTAAACTTGTTACGTTGTTTCTGAAAAATATTGATACTCGTAAAGTTTTCGTGGAAAGGACAAGAGTGGAAAGACCTGCGAGTGTTTTCATGTGGGTATTTTGCCTACGTAATTTTAGCTGACTTAATTTAATGCGTTAAAAGTATTTAAGCAGACATATTTTGATGTATTGGCGGTATTAATAAATAAATAACATGAACTAAACACTAAAGTTTCCCTGTAACATGCCTTGAAGATCGAAAGGAGGGGTAGAGTTATAGCTCTGCTCTGACTTTAACTTCAGCGCTAGGTGGGGGTGGGCGGTCCTCGCCACGCTCCGGCCACCTTGCCCCCAGGAAGGAGACCCGGTACTCAATGTACAGGAAGTTGGGTGCGCCCGAGGTCCAATGTGGACTGGTGCGGAAAATCTTGTCCACACCGGGATTAGATCCCTGAACCGTCCATTCCTTAGCGAGTCGCTATACCGACTGAGCTATCTCGTCTCACGGAATAACTTGTATAAATCACAATATTAAGAAAATATAAATCTTTTGACACGATTTGTTTCACATATAAAGTTATTTTTAACGTATGTGACCAAAAACGTATTTAAAATGCGGACATGGGAAATACTTGCTTGTTAGCAGCTGTACCTGCTAACAAGAACCTCTAAATCTTGCTGCGCAGTGGGAATGTTCACCTGTCACGTCAGCAGGATCACCGGTGCAGTGATCAATACTAAGGCCATTTTAACGCTTCTGTGATTTCGCCTACCAAAACATACCTCTTCCTTTCGTATATGTTGCAATAGATATGAGAGTTGTTACTCTTTTATTAAACAGCCTTTCCTACAGTCTTGCCTTACTGCCTGTTGTGTGCTTAGACATATTAAACTTACTTACAGAAATAATGTAAAGTCAACACGACGTTTAATTGTAACCTTGTTGATTCCCTGTAAGCATGTGTCCAGTTTGGGGGGTAAATATTGAGGATCTTAAGGAAATGGGATGTGATGATGTGTAACTCGGTTTAACTCGATCAGGACAATGAAAAGCGTCGGGCTGTTGTTAGCACGGTAATGGACTTTCTGATTCCATAAATGGAGGGAAGTTTAAAAACGAGGCAACTTTCTGCTTCTCAAGAAGGATTGGTTAGTATAGTTTAAAATATTGGCGGTTCAGGATAGAGTGCAGTTCCTGAATTTTTGAACACGGCGATGAACCAATTCACAACGGGATGTATAAGCTAAAGTTGGCGGTGAAGGCCTTACGAATTTCAAATGCTGTAATACATTTCCTTCGAATTCTCAAACTGCCTATCGTAAGATTATTGAGTAGCTTTCTTACGTTCTTAGAATTGCGTTCTGATCTTTCGTAAAGACGCTGAAGGTGTTTGCTACTTAGCGAGAGAGGAACGTGTGTGGAAAATTAGATTACCGTAATGAAAACTCAGTGTAAGAAGATGAGTTTGCTTTACATAACCTGCAGCTTAACCAAGCTTAGGGTGCACATGAGTGAACCAAAGAGACTGTTGTATTTTGTCACCTTCGTAAGAATCCACTTACCGTTACATGTTCATACAAAGTAAGGAGGCCTCCTTTAACCCTTTAACCTTTTAAAGCCTAGCGGTAACTTTACGTACCACCAGGAGTAACATTCAAAAATTCTTGGCAGTGCCCACGCTGCATTTATGTGTTTTGTACGGATCTCAGAACAAACAGCAACTTTTGCCTTATACAGCATTAACTGACTGGTTTTGTATAACCGAGGTGGAGAGTGTTTACAGCGCGGTACGCACTGTGTCCTTATATAAAACAGATACGCTTCGTTTTTAAAGGGTTAAAGACGAAGCGTATCTGTTTTACATAATGACACAGTGCGTACCGCGCTGTAAACACTCTCCACTTCGGTTATAAAAACCCATCTCTTAAGGTTTGTAAGGCAAAAGTTGCTGTTTGTTCTGAGATCCGTACAAAACACATAAACGCAATGTGGACACCACGTAGAATTTTTTATGTTACACCTGGTGGTACGTAAAGTTACCACTAGGCTTTAAAAGGTTAACACAAAGTATAGGCAAGAGTATTTCCGCATTTCTAGATTATGTAGGGAGATTTTATTGAAGCTGTTCTGTGCGATGTAGACCGTTTAATATGTTTTTAGGGTAGTGACGCTAGGTAGGGACAAGTACACGTGCAAGTACAGAAGTGTTGCTGGCGGATGTGCCCGGATTCAGCTGACTAAGAATAGCATCTACAGACAGACGGCGTGCTGTGAATCGTCATGTTCGAGGAAGGTGGTGCAGTTTCTGTTCTCCCTCAGCTACTGTCAGTTTCTCAACGAGAGCTCTGCCCGATGGGATTATCCAATTGCAAATGCAAATAAAAGTGAATTCCCTAACCCCAAAAGACAGCTTATAGCAAGATGAGCATTAGTGTTCCAGACGCGCAGCAATACGCAAGGTATCCTTTTGGCTTGTTTCATTTATTTTGTATGGAAATACGTGGTTTATAGTAGCGCAGTAACCCAAGGCAGTTAAGTCGTAAAGTTAATGTCTGTTGGATGAACGAGCGGCCTTCGACTCTAGGCAGGAGCAAGGCATGCTGCGCTTTGGTGTCCCTTCCAGACGGTCACTGTGTCCTCCAATGATGTGTCCACTGAATACCGGACACTGCTCACTCACAGGTAAAGGGCCGGAATGCGGAACTGGCCTTTCAACAGTGTGTACCCACTTCACAGTCACTGTAGAAACTGAAGCAGATTACGGTACGACTTGAGCTGACCACAGGAGAATAAAGTTAGGGACATCAGTGGGTCCTCTTTGATGGTGGAGGTAAAGTAACTGAAAGACTGGTGTCGTGTTACTGGGGAAGCTAGGAGGATCACAGTCGCTTTCGGTCTGCTGGAAGGTGCTCTTGACATTACAATAGGGAACGACGCTAATTGATACAAGGCGACGTTTCGAAAAGCGAAAATTTTCGGTGACCTAACCGAGTTATTGCCTGCCTCTGTAGAGTCAATATGGGAGGAAATTGCCATTTCTTTCGGGTAAATTCTTGTAAATTTCAGTAAGAAGAATTTCTTGAGTTTTACTTGTTCAGAACTTAAACGTGTATCCACCTCGCAACAGCCTACATAGGCCTGCTTTACTCTACCGCCAGTTGCGTTTAGCAGGAAGAAGTGGCGGGCAAAGCGCGTACGGAGGACTGAAATATTCAAAATAGGTATTTTATATACATATTGGAAATGTTGCTACAATGTACGGTATGTCCTACAGTATAACATGCAGAACGATTGGTAGTTTGTAAGTAGTGATTCACAGTTTGTTGCTTCTTTCAGTGCTCAGTATCCAATAATAAACCTAGACTGAACGGCATAAGCATCTGGCATTAGATCCTGAACATCCATACGAAATTTGCCGTTGGTGTGATCGTTAGCCGCTTCAGTCTGAATGCCTTGACGGTAAACTTGAAAGCAATTTTGATATTGTAAATTTCCTTCTCTTGGGCTGCGACTCCGTGAAGCATAACAGGTAGGCACCAAGCCGCACAGTGTCACACACATCTCACGAGGAGCGGTACGTGTAGTGACGCTTCGCTGTTAGTGATCCAAGGCTTTCGCGGTCGTTCAGTGCTGACGGCGATTATGTTCTGTGTGGAGTGTTGGCACCGTGTGGCAGTGGAATGTGTTGCCGACGTATCGGGAGGGGGTGGGGGGTGGTGGTGGGGGGATATCACACCTTCATATTATGTCTCATTGTCCGCCTTGGTGTAGACAATACCTTATATTTTAAAAATCACTGTAGCCTACAAGAACATATCATTTTATTGTATCAAATTATGACGTATTTAGCCACCCGTACCCATCCCCTTAACTGACGTAAATCATAAGTAAGTTTTATTATCAGCAAATTGCACAACCAATGTCGCTTATCCACACACACACACACACACACACACACACACACACACACACACACACGGGCAGTCTCACGTATGTGGATACGTGAAGTTTGTTGTGCAGTTTGTTGGTAATAAAACTTGCTGATGTACCCCTGTTGCACGGAAGACGTATAATATCAATATTCACGTAAAGCAGCTGCGTTTTGTAAACTTTTGCCCATCTTTTGAAGGAAAGAAGTCTGAATTTTTTAATTTTAAATTACTAACTAACGAACAAGCGTTTTGTAAACTTGCGTAGTATGTAAGTCGGGACGGCTCTGTCATGACTTGCTACTTGCAGGGTGGCCGGTTATCGAGTCCCTTTCTAAGCAAGATTTGTTTCTTCTTATCTATGTCTGAAAGTACAGTCGGTCCTACTCAGTGTGTCGAATTGTTTCTGTATTCCAGGGAATACAGCTGTCAGTTCCTAAAGTTGACCCTTCACTCCATCCAAGGTTAGTATTGGCAAGGCTGTGAATACGTATAGATTTACCTCCATGTCCTCCTTGCTCAGTGATGCTCTTTTGCTTGTACGTGGAGGCAGTTCCCTCTTTCCCCTTCTGCACTTTGTCACGTTCATATGCTTGAACACTGCGTTTGTTGCTGAGAGCTTGTAATCTAACACTTGTCGGAACTGTACCCTGAGGTTTGTTGGCTCAGCTGTGATCAAGTAACGGTTCCCGGAAGAATAAATCCCTACCAGTTCGTTTAGTGCACATTGCTCTCTTTGGGCAGAGATGATATGTCTTGTTTTGTGGACCTGATGCGCAGAAGATCGTAATGTGTCAAAGAAGATGGGTGATGGATGACAGGAGAGCAGAAGATACAGCAGCGTTACTAAGCCTACCGGCCATTTCAGGACAGGTCGTCTTTCTAGTAATACTTCTACCACGTATTTCGGCAGATGGCAGTGCTTGAAAGGTGGTAATGTAAGTCTAAAGAAATGGTTCCATAAGAGCATAATGTTTACAAACATTTTCAAAAAGGGAGTTTGGATGAATATAGCAGCTGCTTGAATGAGAGATACGCATTAGCATAGATCACAGTTTCGATTGTGGGTCCAGTGAAAACCTCTGCTACTAAAGGAAACACAAATTCTGTCGTTGATAGATACTTGCTTAAGTGACGTAGCTATGCGCCTGACGTCGGTCTCATAAAAATAAACTAAATACTAGAGAAGAATTTTATTTGCGGTTTGCTTTGATTTAGTTTAGTAGCCGTTTCGTTTTTGGAATACATATTATTTGTTGAGAACTTCATAAATGTATCTTAACCTTTTAAAGCCTAGCGGTAACTTTACATACGACCAGGTTTAACATTCAACAATTCTACGTGGTGCTCACATTGCGTTTTTATGTTTTGTACGGATCTCAGAGCAAACAGCAACTTTTGCCTTATAAAACATTAAGAGATTGGTTTTTATAACCGAAGTGGAGAGTGTTCACAGCGCGGTACGCACTGAGTCCTTATATAAAACAGACACGCTTCGTCTTTAAAGGGTTAAACCTGATAAGCTGTAGTGTAATGAAACCATCATGTGTGGTTCATTACCTTTAGTAATGATTGTACAGGGTTTCTTTGCTTAAGGCTCTAAATGAATGTTTCTGGTTTGGCGGGACGATGTGCCATTGTCATTGTACGCCTATTACAATGTCATCCTCGGTTGTAACAATTGATGACAAGGGACGCTCTACTACAGGACGTGACGGAACTCTTTCGGACATGTTTCAAGTCGTGTGACAGATCCTGAATAACCCTAGTATTATTGCTGCGTATAAATTCAGTTACTTTTAAATCATTTAAAGCTCGTGTTATGGGCGTAACTGAGAGAAAAGCACCTTGCACAAAATTTACAGGTGACCGGAAAAAGGCATGTCTTATAAATGTTGACAGAAATGTGAATGCTGTAGAAAATTTCAGTAATATTGACAGTAGGTTTCAAGCGAGAATTGCTCTAGGTTCTGTACTTTATACCCTGTTTGTGTGCAAGTTATGCCCTTAAAGACGAAGCGTGAAGCATTTTATTTAAAGACCCAGTTCCTACCGTTCAGTAAACACTTTTCATCTGGGTCATAAGAACCAATCAGTTTATGTTATCTAGGGCAAACGTCGCTGTTTTTTCTGAGATAAATACAAACCACGTAAGTATAGGGAGGGCAGAATGTACAGTTTTTGAATTTTAGACCCGTTGTTGTATCACATCACCAGTAGGCTCTAAAAGGTTATTAACATCGGTCTTGAAGGATAAGTTTATGATCGTGTCAGCTGGATTCGTCTAGCTCAGAGTCTAGTAGAGGGTCATTGTAAGCAGAGAATGCATTTTGGCGAGTAACCTACTGAATATTTTAGCGAATATCGGCTCTGCAAGAAGAAATATGGTCCCTGGAGTTATTCACATAGTCAATAAAAATAAATGCTGTATAAAATGTAACAACTAATTGACTGCACGAAAATTCAGTACAGCTTTATCATTTTTCAGCGTCTTGCCAAGTCTACCATACATAATACATGCTTCCTACCAGTGCTGAAGACTTGCTGTGTCTGCAGCAGCACACAGTAGTGTGTCCGATTGTTTTCACACCTTTAAGGCTTTTGTGTGACTCACCCCATTATGTATTTAGTTATGTACGTAGTTTTATCAAGAGGCATGGCCACAGTGTCATCTGCCTTCGAATATTCAATACATTTTATTTCGGATCTTTCTTAATTATTACGACTGAGTTTGCAAAGTTTCCAGTTTTATGATCCTCCGTGGTGACATTATTGCTGTGCCCCTGCGTTATACAATTTCCTACGAAGTTTGCTGGTGTAATCAACTCTACGCAAAAAAGAAACGGTTTCGCAGTTAACGGAAACTGGTCAAAGCAACTCAGTTTACCCTTTGACTCGTCACAAGTTTTCTGCTGTCTCCACAACCACTCTCCGGCTTATTACATTCAGTTCCCGTTCTACAAACTACACCACACTTCTGAACTTGGAAAGTCTACGCGCATGTAACCTACAAAAGAGCTCAAAAGAGACGAGTCTCTTCCTGATTGTGCGTTTTTCATTATACCCACTTGGTGAGACGCTGACATATTTCAGTGTTTGGCGACATGTCTGTTATTTATGTATTTATTTATTTCTGTTTTATTTATTTATTTGTGTTTTATTTATATTTTTGTTTTATTTAACGATGCCCTCAGTAGCTCAGACGATGTAGAGCTAAGTAACTGGATGATGTGAATAAAGGAGGGTAGAGCGTGTGGCAGAAAGAAGTAGTAACTAATTTAAACTTCTAATTCGGATTTTTTTTGGACGAAATGAGAAGAACCATGAAAATCTACAAGTTAGTCCGTATCCCAGCCGAGAGTCGAACTGGCTTTTCCCCAAATAGAAGTCACACACTTTGCTGGTCGGGCCAGCATATTCGATGACACGACATGTTATATGTAATTTTAAGTGTGCGTGCGTGTGTGCGTGTATATGTACGGTAATGTTCTTCACGCGTCTGTGCCTTAAACTGAGACAGTTATGCCGACCAGCTACACAGTTTTACCACCTCAGTCTTCAGTAACATTTTTAATACAATGCACATCTCAGACGTGGTCTCTTCCCTTCAGGTTTCTGAACTAAAATTTTGTGTGTGTTTCTTATTACCCCATGTGTGATGCTTGCCCCGCTTGGTTCATTACCATTGATTTGGTCACCCTAATAGGCCTAACATCTGACTAAAGTAGATGTCATCAAGCCCGTATCATGAAATTTTTTCCATCCTCGTTTCTCTGTGACTCTTATTTTCAAATATTGCAGTTATTGTTTTACTGAAAGTCGAAATGGCGGTTGTTGGAGTTCCTCAGACCCCATGTCTTACCACTAGGAAAATGCCTTGAAAAAATCGTGACCATCTTCCTGCATTCTTTGCAATTTATCATTTACGTTTTCTTCTACCATTTGACGCTACATAAATCCTGTGGGTCAGAGTGTATCGTTAGATGAAACAGGTACGTATGAGAAATGCACTGCGGCGTAAGGAATGAAACGAAATAAGATATGACGCCTTACGTTATCGAAATTTTTCAAAGTTGTGACGGGAACGACTGCAGACGGTGGGCACGTAACGTGTGTCGAAAACGCAGACCACTAGATACATGAACTCCAGCAGTAACTAAAGTGACACGTCTGACTGTGGTCCACAGTGTTCAGCTAATGTGCGGCTCGGCTTGGCTTCAGAGCGTGCCTTTTATTTATGCGTGATATGTCTGCTGTCTACCTTCAATATTCTCTATCCATCTACCCATAGGTCTTCCGTGTAGTCTTTTACTTCTTCTCATTTCTGCTATAAATGACATGCCTTCCC